>JAAGNO010020591.1:49030-103651 GCA_033439905.1 Ceryle rudis | reverse complement strand
TTATATTAAAGATTTTTTTAAAAAAACACCTTTGTTCCATTTTTTACATTCTTTGAGAATTAGCAAGAATATTCATCAGAGAAAGAAAGTTCTCTGTAAGAGCATGAGATACACACCTTCTAGGTCAACCAAAGCTGACAAGTCCCAGAAGCTCCAATAGTTGCTTTGTCCTGCTTAAGCTTGCCATTTAGTCTCAAAATACTCTTACTCTTCCTTTTAGAGCTGCATGGACTGTCAGCAAAGCATCAAATGTCAAGCCTGATGGCAGTGAGGAAGGAACAGTGGGGAAAGAAGGTAATTTTTGCATTGTATATGACTAAACCAAGTTAGAGCCAAGGCTTGTCATCCTGTATCAGCAAAAGTCTAAGCCTTATATTCTGCAAACTGTCAAAGCTGAAAATCTGTCTGAAAACTATTTGATTCTAATGAAAAGATAGATAGGATTAGGAATACCCTTCTGTAGATCAGCTATAGTAAATCAGGTTAAATCTAGATGTGCCAGTTCTGAGAAGATGGTAAAGCGATAGCCACAGTTTTGCTGCCTTCCCACCGGTTAGTTATTATTCAATATTTGCTCTTTCTTTTAGTAGAGTATTGGTCTTCGACATTACAACTTAGTAAACAACTCTATTTCCCTAAATTAACCACCACAATCTTTTAATACATTGTAACAACAAAATGTCAGGGAAGAGGTATAACTTTCACAAAATTATTGAAATGACCCACATCAAGGTCTTTTCAGATTTTTATAAAAGTTTTTTTATGAAATACATTATAAGGTCATTTCTATATCTAGTGAATGAATGAGAAGGAAAGCAAAACAGAGCCTGAAGTCACTGAGAGAAACATTGACAGTTATTCTACTAGAGCAAAGTAGGCTGCCTAAGAAAGGGAGTAATCTTTGGTCTTGAAAGAAGAAAAGTCATTAAGAATTAGCCTTCATTTTCCTTGGGGCCATTTCAAAGTGTTACTAAACACCAAATAATTTTTTTTTTTTAAATACTGAGTAACTATACTATTATTGGAGTAATAGTAAGTTACTAATTTATTTTTAATATCTATTCTATCTGTTATTCATAGGCAGTGAACAGTCCAGAGTGGCTATCCCTGCATAGCACATCCTGATGAATGAGCAAGATCTTCAGCTGCTAGTAATTAACTTTCCACTGCTGCAGTAAGTATTAGTCAGGAGCAAACAGGGTTAGTATGTCAGACAGCAAACTGAAGGAGACTGTATCACCTCTTCCTTATCTTTCAGTAGGACAGAAGTTTTGATCATTCGTTGCCAGCACTGACAACCACTTCTCAGCTTTCTACATTTCCACCCACCTTGCCCCAAAAATACTGTTAAGTTTGCAAATCAATTATGGAGTCAGCATGGGATTTAATTCTTCACATAAAAACATGTAAGAAGTTGTTATGCCTACTATATTGTGCACTTCTGAGAGATGAACATTGCACTGAAGTCTATCTACAGCTGAGGAAGTTTCAAAACAGACACTGTTGCATACCTAAGTAATGGTATCTTATGAAAAACAAGCAAACAAACCCCACAAACACACACACAAAAAGGAGAAAATCATAAACAGATTATGAGCTTTTGTAGCAGGCCGAGTGCATAACTGTCATAACACTAATAATGGGGATGCTATAAACTGGAAAGATATATTGGCACAATGCTGTGTAAGTGCAGAAATTGCTTCTGTTTGGTGAGCTTGTGTGTGGAAAAACAAAATCTGAAACTAAAGAAATACAAGCTAGCAGTAAATCTTTTAAGATCTTTATCATTGGTAGCAAGGGAACACTTAGAACAGGTAAGATCCTGGACAGAGACTTGGAAGAGAAGACATCACTCCCTAGATGTCCAGCAACACCTTTTAATTATTTAGCTGTTCCCCTTCCTCTTTTTCAAATATAAAAGTCAAGTTCCATGAGTGGAGAATTTGCAAGACACACTAAGCCTGTTAAAAGAGACCTGAACCAGAAGTGTAAATAGAAGTAAAAGAATGCAACAGTTGCCACAGATTAGATGATACCTGAAGCAGTAGTGTGTGCCCTGTGATAGTGGTGCTCATAACAAGGAGATCAGTAGAGCTGTCTGCACAGCCATCAGACAGGGCTTCCTTCTTCCCACCAAAATAGCTGAGGGTGATAGTCCAGTGGGAAATTTCTGAAATAGAAATATGCTAGAAACACTTCAGTTCGATGCTAAGTTTTAGTACAATTCAACATAAAGCAGTTTAGGATGTTGTAAGAACAAAATTTATTTATATAGTCTCAAAACAACAATGCTTTGGAGTGAACAGCTAGCTGTGCACCATTTTAATATCAGGAAAAGATTTCAGACATAGCTCTGTACATCAGTTGTGGCCACCACAGTGCAATGGGAGTAATACATTTCCCGTTGCTGGAAAAGCACATCAAAAGCACACTGCTCTGAGACTTATTGTGGAACGTTATTTTTTATAGGATTCAAAGAAAGAAAATGGATTTTTTTGTGGGAAAAGTCTTGCTTTGAATGAGGCAATGAAGTGTGAATCCTGGAAAAATTTCAGCTGCACATATCTGAGGGAACTACAGACTCCACACAAGACTAGGTGAAAGTGAAGCCTCTAATGTAGGCATAAATTTCCTGCTCTCTCTCTCTAGTTCACCACAAACACTAAACAAAGTTTAGTAGGTTTCTTTATTCCAATTTCATTATGTGCACAACTAGAACAAAAAATGTAACAGAAGCCTCAATTTATTAAGTTAAAGGATAAAATCTATATCAATTTACACAGACATTTAGAATTTCAAATTAGCACTCAGTCATTTAACAGGGTATTTGACTGGCAATTACCATATAGGTAAGTTGAAAAGTAGGACCATGAGAATTTTGATATTTCTTCTCTGACTTAATTTCAAGCCTTTGTCTCTTTGTGCTATATAAATGCATTGTAATGTGGCTTCAGACAACACGGACAAATGCATCTTCACTGAAGATAGTGGACTGTGTCCATTTACCACCAGCTGCAGATCTGGCTCATAATTCGCTCTTTTGCTGAAATGTTCTAAACAATGGAGTGAGTACATGAAATTTATACCCTCATGCTTAAAACCAGGCCTTGGACAACGAGGAAGAATACAGCTCATGCCAAACCATCTGCAAATCATGAGAATGCAGTTCAGCACTTGCACATCCCTCCTGCAGAATATAAACTGGAATATTTGTCTCTTAAGCTTTTCTGTAGCTAACATAGGGCACACAAAAATTAAGCTTGTCCTCAGACACAGAACTAATGTACCCAGTAGACAGTAACAGGTGCATGCTATCATAATGTTAGAACAATAAATGTAGGCTTAAAAATTGACAACTTTTTCCTCAAGACACCTGTTACTTTATTTTCTCCATTTGGACAGGTGATGGTGGTACAGTTTGTCCAGACAACAATTAGCAGAAGTACACTTACATGTGTTAACATTAATAAAATCAGTTTTTCCTCCTAAAACTAAAATAATTTACTTCCCCATAGCTTCCTTTGCACTGTAGTTAAAATGCCAAATTTGGTTGTCATTTATACCAACAATACAAGTGTACTACTTTTAAACATAAAGACCTTAAAAAAAACCCCACAAGCAAACACCTTATATGAGTGTTAAACACAGCACATTTTTAATGAAGCAGCAAGTTTAGTCCTTGTGTCTTGCTTAGGTGACAATGAGGAGCAGGCTCTTTGCCCTTAATGTTGTAGAAGGTGAGGTTACCAAGATAACAACATGGTAGGGTCATTATTCTTGGCTTGGGTGGGCTTTTGCCTTCTTGGTCTTTCTGATCCAGTGACTGATGTCAGTGGATCCCACATCATCTGTATTCTGGGAAGTGCCAGAAAATGTCTTCAGGAGGATGCCTACAACATTGCTCAGCTTCAAGTTCTGGACAGTCAGTTCATTGTGGTTAGTGAGTGTCATTATGATGCCACTGTCATTCAGCTGTTCACAAGTCAAAACATAACTTTGCTTATCTAAACTGATGTCCTCCAGGGCATCATCCAAGATTTGAATTTCAGCATTTGCATGCCATGCATTGTTGCTAAAATCTACTTCCTGTGAGATGCCAGTCAAGAAGTGTTTCTTTTCTAAGAGATCTTCAAGTACTTTATAAATGAAAATAAATGAGCTTAAGTTAATAAAGTGTAAGGTCTTCATAAAAAACAGGCTGGTCTCAGTATTCTGATATTAATGACCCAAGAGTAGCGCATTTACATGTACTAGTGAAATTCTCACAACATAGTCATGTTTCCAGTTCTAATCAAAAGAAAATACTAGCATCCATTCCTATAATGGTAGACAACTACCTGGTAAGTACTGATAACAGCAGTTATATTCCCCATATCAATTAATTTAACCTAAAAGATGTCAGATTGATCACTACCTCATGGTTCTCCTACTTACTGTAATTATACTGTGTTAGCACCACAATATCCATTCCACAACTGGATTTCTGTCATATCTGGTTTTTCACATACAAACCCCATAAAGATCAGAAAGAGCTCTCACAGGCTCTGCAATTCTCAGCTTAATACTTAGATAGTGTGTACCAGGTAAACAAACAAAATCAACTTCATGACCTATATCCACTTCTCTTATGACAAGTTATTTTCCCCTTCTTCCTTTTATCTGCACAGCCCTGTGCAATAGGAACAACACAGAAGTCAGATTATTTTGCAGTTACCACCTACTATTGCACATTTATTTTTTCCTATTCATTTTCATAATGTACTCAGTAGATTTAAATGGACCAGAAACAGTGTTTCTATTATTCGTCTAAGGGACTTACATTACCACTAATGGTTCTAAAAGTGAAAAGATCTAGCATCATGATTATCTTTTACAATGCATTATTATAGAAAACATCAGTACCTACAAATGATAGCTATTCAAAGTTTACATACTGCAAGACCTTTGAGATAAGACAGCTTTGTTATGTGCCTGGAGTACAACTGCCATCTCTGTAACCCAGTATGAAATAGTGACTTCTGTGCAGTAACCAATGGTCTCTGTTAGTATGTTCTGAATCAGTAGATAGACACTGTAGAGAAAATTAAATACAAATGGAAATATACAGCTATACTAAATAGATAAAAGCTGGTATTACAGGTTTCCCAATGGAAAAAATAGCATATTACGTTCTCCTTCTGGTAAGTGAGAATTAGGTTTATTGACTGTAATATTAGCTGCATTATTAGCTAGCTTTGTGACAAACATTTTGTGCTTGGATTTCTTAATTGTATTTGTTTTGAGTTAAATGCTTTGGCATCATTGAATTAAAACCACTGTCTGTTATCTCCTACAGTACTCAACCTTACTAAGGCTTTAAATAACTATTAGATCCCATTGGGCAGACTAATTTGTTTCATATTGCAAACACTAATGAAGAAACTGTACAATCTTGTTTGAACTTCTCTGGAAGTCTTCCAAGATGAGTTTTTCCCCTGCTATTGAGTTTTAACAGTCAAAGTACACTGCTGAGAAATATTAAACTTAGAAGAAATAACTATATCACACATATATATGTCTGTTCATATATGTATATGTGTGCATGTACATAAATATATATAGATTTGCATCCTTTCCTTGATCTGGAATCGTGACCAGGAAACCAGATCAACAGATGATATAGAATGACCTATGAAGCCAGTTGGATGAAGTCCAGCTAAATTTATACTACAAAGAACTGTAGAGTTAATTTTGACTTTTCAATAAATATAAACAATATTTTTGTAACAGTTGTAATGCAAACAATATACATTTGGACAAAAATGTTGACAATACAAACATTGCAATGTATTTTTTCACCCAGAAACTAGTGGCATACAGAGAAAAACTAAAATAAAAAGAAGAAAAGTACAGCAGGCTTATGGAAAGAAGATTAGAAGGAGCAGATAAACATCTGCTAAACTAAAAAAAAAAAAAAAGAATAAATTTTAGAGATTAATTGAACAGGATAGATTAGCCTGTCATCTAAAAAATACCTGTTCCAAGATATATACACACATATATGATATACATATGTATGTATATACACACAAAAAATTGCATAACATGAGTTCAGCACAAAGTATTTTCATCCATTATATTTTACCTTTTGTATTTTACCTTTAAATATACAAAGTGTATATTGGGAAACCCGTTACAGTGTATGACCACATGCACAACATAAATATGTTTTCTTCTGTTCATCTGTGTTTCACTTTGTACTTATTGACTACTGTCAAGAAGAGCCTGGCTTCTTCCTCTTCATAGCCTCTGACTAGTTATTTATACACATAAATAACATCCCCCCTTATCCTTTTCCTCTCCAGGCTAAACAGTTACCCAGCTCTCTCAGTCTCTCCTTATAGGAAAGATGCTCCAGTCCCTAATGGTATCAGCCATACCCCAAAGATATCATAAACCTTACCATTTCTACATCACACAAAGCAACCAAAACAGATAAGTAGCCTGCTGGAATTTAGTATAAATTGGAATTACATGAAATTTAACTTTCTTTTGAAGAAATGCCTATTTCATCATAATAACATTAAGTCTTACTTTTAATATATGTAGTAGTCTTGCTTTTAATATGGTCAATGGAAAACAATAGAAAAAGCATGTACTAATATTGCTATTTAAATTGCAACACTGAATCAAGATTCCGCATAAATATTTATGAAACTCTTATTTGCTATTTCTTGAGAGAATTTTACTAACTTGTAAGTTAGTGACAAGAAAAACATATCAGTTTTGCAGATACAACACCATATATCTGTGGACTTGTGCTTGAAAACAGTGAATATAGCTTATTAACATACCTTTTACTGAGTCTACTTGCCAAGACAGCATATGTGAAAAAATGAAGTTTAAACCAGTTTTCAATTAAATATGTGAGTTTATATATAACCATTTTCATACTCTGAGTATGAAATGCATAGTCTTGTTTTGGGTGGTTTTGGTTAGTTTGTTTGGTTTTAATTGCCAACTAATTTTTCTGAGCATAGACAAGGCCTCTGGAGCCACCATAGTAAATGCGACTGGCACTAGTTCAAGCATGCTGAGCCCAAGGTTTGTAATTAATTTGGAAAGACCTAGCTCTTTTCCAAAAATTGGAAGACTTTCAGTCCAAGAACTTCTTTGTTCATAATCCCACATCTAAAAATCAATTTCTGGTGTTTGCCTGAGGATCTAAGAGCTCATACCACTTTGCCTAGAGTAAAGTAGAACATTCAAGATGGAAGGTTTTTGGGGTTTTCTGGTAGTAGGAGAAAAGAGCCAAAAACAGACTTAAAAATGTGTGTGGCTTATCTTCAGAAGACCTTTAACAGTTTTATAATACCCTGAGAGTCCAGAGCCCTAAGCATATCTATGATTATATTTTCCTAAATTCAAAGCCAATGAAACTTGTGTGTCTGCTCTAGATTTTAACATAAGGGCCACATATGCATATAGTAAAAATATAGTGGGATTTGATCAAGACCTTGTTCTGTCTACCAAAGTAGAATAAAATCTCTTTATGTGCTGCTTGTTGGTGCACATACAGCTGATGTCTGCATACGGAATCTTTTGGTGTCCACATTAAACATGCTAGTGAATAAAAATAAACAATGGAACATGAACCATGAAACAGTCATTCCTGCAAGACCTATTGCTTTTCTTATTTTGCTGTAGATACAGAGAATGAAAACTTGGTCCCAAAGACTTCATGAGGTCCAGGTGAGATGTCATCCAGAAAATCTGCTGAAAGAAGGCGAATTCTCAAATACAGTCTCATACGTTGAACAGCTACAGCATCTACTTTGGAAGATACCAGTATCAACCACAGTGCAAGACTCTTTCACATTCTTTTGACTGGACTCATAGATCCTAATTAGATCCACAAGCATAGGCAAAGACATGAATGAATTCTGGAATTAAATATGTAAGCTAAAGATAATCAAGATTATTTTTTTTTGTGATCTTTTCATCACTTTATGTTCTTGGCAGTCACCCAATAAAGTCAACTTTTATAGAGAAAAATGGAACCTTTAATATTATTGGGTTTTCTTTGCTTTCTCATAAAATTATAAAAGGATTAGAAATTTCTTCTGGCAAATTAACACCCATATGTCCCAGTTTTAACGAGAATCAATAACTGGATCTATCTACCACACTCAAAAAAAAACTGAAACAGAGGGTGCAACTATAGTAACATTTTAGAGAAACCGAGGACAGCATTTTGGAAGTAAGCCTTGTGTTTACCACCACCTACTGCACTTCAACTGGCATTGTGGAGTGACCTGAAAGTGCCATCACCATAATCTTTTTGTATAAAACTAAACTGGAGTCCAGGAGCATACCAGGCTAGAGCTATTTCATGTTAGATGATTATTGATTGACAAGCAACTGAATATGAGTCAGCAGTGTGCCCAGGTGGCCAAGAATGCTGAGAGCATCCTGGCATGTATTAGAAATAGTGTGGCAAGCAGGACCAGGGAGGTGATTGTCCCGCTGTCCCTGGTATTGATGAGGCCACACCTCAAGTACTGTGTTCAGTTTTGGGCACCTAAATACAAGAAAGACATTGAGATGCTGGAGCAGGTCCAGAGAAGAGCAACTAAGCTGGTGAAGGGCCTGAAGAACAAGTTTTATGAGGAGCATCTGAGGGAACTGGGGCTATTTAGTCTGTGGCGAGACATTATTGCTCTCTATAAATACCCAAAAGAATGTTGTAGAGAGGTAGGCGCTGGTCTCTTCTCACAAGTAACTAATGATAGAACAAGAGAAAATGGCCTCAAGCTTCACCAGGGGAGGTTTAAACTGGACATTAGGAAAAAAATTTTCACTGAAATGATTGTCAGCCATTGGAACATGCTTCCCAGGGAGGGAGTTGAGTCACCATCCCTGGATGTGTTTAAAAGCTGTATAGATGTGATTCCTGGGGATATGGCTTAGTGGTAGAATTGATAGAGTAGGGTTAATGGTTGGACTCAATGATCTTAAAGGTCTTTTCCAACCTAGATGATTCTATGATTCTAATATAACTGACAGGTCCTTAAGGCCACCTATTTCTCTGTACAGACCACTTCTATAAAGCTACACTACTTGCTAATGGAGACAGCCTTACAGAACTTGTCTTTTTCCCTATATACATTATTTTATCCCAGGGAGAGATCTCTTACTCTCATAACTACCTTGAATTGAACTGTCACCTCTTCTGTTTAAGAACTGCAGCTGATCTTAAAGCATTTGTCAGAGCCAAGTGAAAGTATATATACCTTGCAAAAATCTTCAGACAAAAATCTCACTGGCATGGATGCTTGGCTAGCTGACTTTTGTGACTGTTTGTATGTTTTATTAATAATTACAAATTTAAGCAAAGACTCGTTGAAAATCTTTTCAATCTAATCATTTATTCTTAGGTAAAAAAGTGTTCTGTTCCACTGTAGTATTTCACCTCAAAGATTATTATATATTTTTTTCAATATAATAGCAAAAGGATAAATCAAGAATACCTACCTTCAGCATGGAATATGCTTTCACTCAGCGAAAATTAAAAAAAAACTTGAAGGGAAAAATGCTAATACATTTTCTTTGAACGCATGATGGAAAACAATTTTTGCATTTTCTTTCCTGTATGACTTCTTGAAATACATAGGTATATAGACATATTTATTTAAAAAAAAAAAGAAATAAAAAATCATGTTCTCTGCCCATTTAATTTTTACAGTATTCTGGACCATACATAATGCAGAATCTAAATACTGGTTCTATCATGTTGAAATTAATTATTGCAATCACCTTTCTAGGGACAGCTGCTTTCTGGTAGAGCAGGTAAGCAATATTATCATGCCTTGTTTTCCCCTGCATAGTGAATAGAGTAAGATGCTGTATATTTTTATCTAGAGTTAACTCCTGTCGTGATTGCTTGTGGGAAAAGTACTGGTTGTTTGAGAAAGATCCACATTTCTGCAGTGGAGTAAGTGGAAACAATTAAGTGGCTGCTGTAATTATTATTTTTTTTCATGGGAAAGTGTACAGCTTCTACCCCAGAAGTGAAAAGTAAACTATAGCTCTGTGAAGATTAGCTCTAACATGAAGGATCTGAATGAAACATTTTTATCTTAGGCTTCAAATCCCCATTGTAGAGGTTCATAAAGAAAAGGTCATTTTGTATTCACAGGCCTCATATCTTTCAGCAAGAGAAGAACATTCTCAAGTATTATGAAGAAAAATTTGCATTTGCTTTTATAAAGAGCTTTTGCTTTATCTGTGATTTCCATTCTTTTCAAGACAACATCTCTTAAAGATATCTTGTGAATGCACAATATTTAAATATATATATGTGAATGGAGAGAATAAGGATGAAAACGTGACTCTTATTTTGTACATAATGGCAATCTATGTTCTTGCTACAATAACCTGAATAATACAGTTCAGTGTCTCTGCAGTACCAAGCAGCAAGTATACAGAAATTCTGTGTTTCTCCCTGTAGAAGGATAAAAAGGGATCCAACTTATTATTTGTGAGTGTTCCTTCCTTTATAAGCCTTGAATAGAGGACAGTAGGAAGCACTCCTTGTTTTTGTTCTGCTTCAAAATGAGTCCTGGTTCAGTTTAACTTTTAAAAATCACCACACCGAAAACAATCACCACACTGCTCACAAGTCAAATAGGTCCAAACACGGTTGTAACTTTAAGTTTGATACTCTAGACTATTTGATGTCCATTCCTTAGAAGTTCTCTTTTGTTTACACCCAATTTCAATTTTCTATTTATTTTCAATAGCCAGGACATCATTCCAGTTCCTTTCCTTTCTTTGTTATCTAAACAATGTTATGTAAATAACCTGGGATAACTGCTATTCCAGATCTCACAACAGAAAGACCAAGAATGTCTAGTTCAATGTGTTATTTCCAGGTACTTGGTTCATTCAGCTGTATTCATGTTTAAACTTTGCTTTTTCCTGTTATTTTAAAATATTATTCAAGACATTATAAAAATTGCCAGTAGCGTTTGCACATAATGAAGACAGGTGTGCTTTTTCATCAGAGGGGAGGTGAAAAGTACAAAAAGCCAAGTTCCACTCCTTTCAGATCTCAAAAGTAAGTAATATAGAAAAGTTTAGAACATCTTCATACTTGCAGCTTCCCAGAAATGACCATAATCTGCTCACTGCTACATATTCTACTTATCTTAATGAGATGCCAACTTATTCCTGCCAAAGGCCATGAAAAAGGATGTTGAAATGTCATTCCTCATAAGCTCCAGGCAGAGAAACTGAAATAGAGTATGAGTTTTAGGAAGCCACTTTTGCTGATGATTACTAGGTCTATCTCCATTTAAATGACTTGTGTGTTAGAAAATTATCACTACAGTAAATGCGTCATGTTCTTTTTACAGACCACACAATATAGTTTAATATAATGAAGTAGTTTAAACCCACCTAGTTTAATTGTTCCTGCTTGCATTACATAACTGTTAGTATGTAATCAATGGCATATGTTCACTCAGCAAAGGCAAATTATTTCACTTGAGGTTCTTCTGGCCTTATCAGGCTGAACCACACCTCTAGACAGTGCTATGAGCTATACTTAAAAGTGTAATATTGAACTCTAAAACAATAAGCACTTTTAAAAAATGTCTTTTTTATCCTTCATAAAATCCAGAAAAAATAAAACTTTTTATCAAGTTACCACTTCCAGTAACCTTAATGAAATGCTTAGACTCAAAAGAAAAGATCCCTTGGCTTGGGCATGATGTGCACTGAGGCTGGTTTCTCATGCATATTTAGTGAGATCAGTATTGTCTCACAGGCACTTAAAGGATCATATATTAGACTGGTAAAATCAGCTACCTTACATTCTCAGAGGATTTCCATTTTTGGATGCATCCAAGCACACAAAATCATCTGAATCAGCATCAGTTCTCTTAAAAGCTCTAAGTACTCATACTAATATGATTGGGATGGGGAAAAAAAAAAAGGATAGGGAAAAAAAAAAAAAAAAAAAAAAAAAGGACTTACCTGAAAATCTACATAGGAAAATAATAACAGATAATTTGAAAGGAAACATCACATTATCAGGCTTTGACCTATCTACTGGACTATCCTTATCTTATGCACTCAGAAATACAAAATAAAGTTTAAAAAGTGCATATCCTCATTTAACTGAAGATTGTGGTGAACAGAAAGGATGAAACTCAACAATATATTCCTTCATTTGAAAGGACTGTTTCTTAAGGAGTTGCAGAAGTGATGTTCTACACTGTATAATCTGGATTAGACCACTTTCACAAATGCTGTGAAGAGCTCATTACTTCAGATGCTACATCACTTCTAGAGCACATTACAACAGGGATTCTCTTTCACTTGCATAGGGTCACTCATCTTTTCATAGGTACAAGACCAATCATACTTACACTTACATTGATCATAATTGTGAGTGCAATTGAATGCAAATTGCCAATATTTTTTATAGCAGGTAAGTCATAATATTATCAATAAAACATGGAATTCCAAAATTATAGGAAACCCAGGAAAACCAGCAACAAACTACAAGAAAAACAGAAATTATGCTGTACTACCTACAAGTACTTTAAAATTCTATTTACTACATATGAAACATTATAGACTCCTCTTTTTGAATTAATGGCATACAAAATGGCTTAATACAAACTGAGTCAGAGACAAATATGTTTCAGCAACCTTCTGTGACTTGCATGGCATGACTGACTATGTGGCTGCTAGCAAGCTGACTTCAATCAGTCTAATATTTATAGAGAAAACTTTAATTAGGCATTTCATGCAATGGGCAGCATGTAATCAGCATGAATATACCTTCTGCAGAGCAGCCTGATTAGTCATAAATAAGAATTGCAGTACTACTGAGGGTAATAGATGAACACTGTGTTTCACTGATACCAAAGCTTATTGACTTGAATAGATCATGTTGATAACATTGTTTTATTGAATTGAAGCTGCCAAGGTAAAGTAGAGGGCAGTTTGTGTCATAAGGTATAGCCCCAACATTTTAGGTAATGAGCATATACTAATTTAAGATGACACAAAATACCCTAATTGCAATGATTCATTTGCAATTGGACAAACAGAAATATAGATACGGTTGTGTAGGTGTAATTGGATTTTGATAGTTAACCTTTTTGCAGAATAATCGCAATTATACACTTAGATCTGATTTGTCACAATGTCCCAAGAGAAGACTATTACAGTTATTGCCAATCTGACTATATGTTTATAATGTCATCTGACAGACAGAAACTGGAAGTCAAATGCTGTTTCTCACTCCATAGGAGTACCTTTGCTCCATATGAAGAATTATATGAAATTGAATTTTAGTTTAATAAGTAATTTTGTCATCAAGATTTAAAGACATAGTATGTTCTTTGTTTCATAATTATATATACATATATGTATATATGTATATATTAATATATGTATATATACATATAATGTGTATATATATAACTATGTAACTACAGATGTGTGTGTGTGTATCATACTTATATATATTCCTATACCCTTAAAAACAGAGGCTTTTAATTCCTGAGAGCTTGTGAACAGTAGGATATGAACTTCATACAATAAAAGCAACAGTTACAATCTTTAAAACTCAGTGTAATTACAACTTAAATCCTCCCAGTATGACACAATGTTTTCTTCTAACAAAGACTGTAGGGAAACTAGAGTGGAAAATGTGGAATTCTAGAAAATGCTATGAGTTACAGCTACTATGAAAATGTTAATGAAAAATGGTGCCTACATAATCAACAAGTGTGTACAGGATCCAATAGACTCTTTAATGTGGTCGTCTGCTTGCAGACTATCACCATTAGCAATAAATAAATGTAAAATCGGTATTACAGATACAACAGAAAGAGAAAAAGATAAATCATGTATATCTCTTACCTTTATTTGTAAAGTTTTCTCTTCAGCACTATTTTCTTTTGGTTTTATGGGACATTTTTCTGTAGACAGACCTGAAAAAGGTAATAATTACTCTTGTGGAAGGAAAAGTGAGTTATTCAAGGTATGATGAGGGCATATTTTGAGCTTTTGTTAGTGGCACTTAATCCTACATTTCTGAATATGAAGCAAGACAAAAATACCCAAGAAGGGAGAGGAAAGGACAGTAGAGGTAAAAAACACAGTGTTTCTGCTAGATAATGAGATATTGTATATTTTGGACATTTTTATGCCTTTCGGAGGACCTAATGAAAAGCATTATTTTCATTTATCTTTATCTGCGAACAAAATTGTCTTACTGTTTTTCATTCTAGCTTCTGACAAAGTAGTTTTAATTATCTGCTTTTGGTGGCTTGTTCATTTTTCTAAACTTCAAATAATTATTTCTTCTGATTTTACAATTTTCCATGTTTCCGTTCAGTGACTTCTCAGAAAATAGTATAGTTGTAAAGACTTTTCACAGCAAAATGATTTTTAATTAATCCTAACAGGCCTGCAAACCAAATGAGGTTTGCCTATTTGCATCTTGTTTTGATCACAAAACTCAGACTGGATCCAAAATTACCTATAGTCTTTGCAGTTATCTATTCTTTCCCCTTGCCCCTCAAGAATTTTTCCTTTACTACTTTCTTTCTGTTCCACCACTTCTGAGATGAGTCCATCTTCCTGCAGGTAGATGAGATTTTATATCTTTGTGTCTGAGAAATATTTTGTCAATACATGAGTAACACAGGAAGTAGTGTGGAAAAATAATCTAGGTCTTTTTCCTTTTTTTTTTTTTCCCAAGAATATCCATTTCAGTGCTGTGCACTAGAATTTTGTAAGCACTCAGAGCCTCAGACATAGCTTATTGCTAAAGTCCAGCCAAAAGCAGTCAAATGTATGAACCATTGAGGATTGCTTTCTACACAGAACAAAGAGATCTGAGCATTACTCTAGTATTTGCTGAGGGAAGGCTTAGCATTGATAAAGAAACCAAGTAGAAAACAAAATGAGGGGATTTAGTCATCTGTGAGTCATCCATGAACTGACATTTTATGTGCTCTAAGCCATTTTGCTAGCAAGTGTGGAGTCACACATGATGCAGGCTAAGAATGACCATGTGCCACCCAGCCTTCACAGTCTTCCTGTCTCAGCTACTGTCTGCAATATTCTGTAAAGGGATGGAGAGAAATGACACTGACCCCACCAACAGGGAGGCAGAACCTGAACAATACACCTTTCCACCCTCTGCTCCAATCCACAACACTTTCTTCAAGCAATATATCAGTAATTTAATGAGCAATAGTACTCTGGAATGACACTGAAGATTAAAATTTAATTGATATAAGCTATCAATGCAGAAGTAAGCAAACAAAAGGAAAAGAACAGATTGTGTAGGAAGCAAGTTAAACTGTGTGACTTGAATTTTAAAAAAATCCTTTTATTTTGTATATTAAGTATTTGACTTTTCTCATCACTATCTCAGAACATGAATACATGCTCTGTAAAAGAGCATCATGCAGTGGTCATAATTATTTCGGAAAGAACATAACACTTTTCTTCTTAAACATCCCTGTTGAGTTCCAGCTCATGCCTGCTGATGGAAATTAACTTTGCTCTGTCATGCCAATGAGCCTGCACTGCAGACTCATTGGGACAACCTCTCTCTGTGTTCCAGATATTTGCTTATTTACACCTATCACAACAGTTTGCCAGTGCAGCTGAGGAGCTTCTTCCATCCAAAAGTCCACTTTATAAAATGCCATAATAACATCTAAGGGCAGCCTTCAGTTTCACTGGTCTTGCAGTAAATATGGATAGCGCTTTAAAGGCATCCTGCATAATGTTACTTCTGAAGAAAGGGGGTTTACCTCACTGCTCACTCAGCTGCTAAGTAACCACTGTTTATGGAACACACACAGAATGACAGGTAATAATTTGTGCTACTCTGTTTCTCCTGTTCATCTTGCTAAGCATCTGAATTAAAAGTAAAAATATGTAGGAGAGTAAGAGCCGATTTAATTTCACAGTGTAAGTACCATAGCATACTTGCCACATACCAAATGAATTTTGTTTTCTTTTTTTTTTTTTTTTTTTACTGTGATTTCTTTGGGAGAATGCTATAAAAATACTGAAAAGGGTTTTTTGCCTTTTTTTTCTTTACTAGATTTCTTAGTATCAGGTTGTTAAATCATATAATTTCAAATATGATGAAATATTAGAGCTTATCACTAAGTCTACCACTTGCTCTTTGCAAAAGTCATGCTATAAAAAATATAAGGTACTGAACTTAGAAACATTTGCAGACAAAGCATTTGCCTTACTAAAAAGCAAAAGCTCTATTCTACAGGAAATTTAGAAGACATATTTATACCAACTAGTAGATAGTAAAAACCACAAATTCATCTTGTAGTTTTATTTCTTTATTTTACAGCTACCAATGGAGCATACACAATTATAGAAGACTTTTTTTATTTCATTTTTCCTCTGTTGCCACTTTGTTACTCAGGTTATGCATATACAAACTACAGCAGAGAAGTTCTAAATAGGTAACAATAAAAAAAATGCTTATCAGAAAGAAATCAAAGCTATATTGTAGAAAGTCCCATACTTCTCTGATGAAGACATTCCAAACAGAATTGCTGACAGTCACATGGAGCAATGACAAACTACATTATTCACTACCAAACAGAGTCAGCTAGCCAAATCCCCGATCAACTTTGAACACACTTTGGTCCCCCATCACTGGATTCAGTGAACAGGAAATATTGAATGCCCCATAAAAAGACAATGTCAAAATGTTGATCATTTCACCAAGGGTCTGAAATGCTGGCTCTATTTGTAAAAATATATGCTTTCATTTATGACACACAACTTGTACAAAGAATGAGTTCCTGCAATGAACCACTGGCAATGATTTGCCAGATAATTTGAAATCAAGGTCCAAGTTTTGACTGCAGTCTCTTCTTTAATGACAATAAATTATTTTCTGCTGTCATTTGCCAAATCATCCTTTTTTCTCTTTCAGTCAGGTTTTAGTTTGGGTCAACAATGTCTAAGGCAGCTATTTTTTCACTTCTAACATGCTGTTAAACTTCCTTCTTTTCCATTTTTTTCATGGTACCTAATTGGCACAAGAGGAATTCTACTGCCATAAGATCACTGGGATTATTATTTACCACTGCCATTGTCATTTGAGTGGTTATCATCTTCTAATCATTATTTTTAATCATTGAAAGCAGACAGACACACAGAAATATCCATGTAAATGGCATCTGTTCTCTTTTCTCTATCAGTTGTCTTTATCTGTATGCTGGTACATAGACACTTATAAATGAGTCTGTGTGGAAGCAATTGGCCTTTGACTGATGCTCAGATGCATCAAAGATGCTCCTGCATAATCAGAGAGAGAGGGGGAGGGAGGGAGGGAGAAGGAGAATAGTTTTGCCCTCCTAAACTTATGACAGGCAAAGGGAATTCACAGCTGAGGGGAGCTAAACACAGTTCTTCTTATCTCAGTCAGAAACATTCTTTTCTAAGCTGCCTGACTGAGCGTAACCATAACAGTAAGTTCCAGGTAACTATATCACAAAATAGAAGCTTAGTTATTGCAGCTGCAGTTTGAAGACTTGCTTTGCAGCCCTGAGTTGTCAAGAGAGTGGGCACTATGGGGAGGGGCAGAGATGACTGAAAAGGAAAAAAATCAAGAACAAACAGACAGGGTTTCAAGCCCAGTATGCTGACCTCAGTCAAGGCATTTAAAATGGGCGGAAGAGAGCACTTTCATTGTTATTTTTCAGAACTCTTCCTCTATTCTTGCTTTCTTTAATCCCTAAGGCTCTCACACCAGCATAAATTAAACCTTCTGAAAAATAAATGGAGTTCTTGGAATCTGCAGTATCATCCAGTCTCTCCTGACATTCTTTTCTTAAATAGGAGTAACCACTATTATCTGATGGCATTTCATATACAGGTTAGAGCACCAGCACAAGAAGTGAATAACATAAAGTCACCTTTCTGCTATGTTGAAATACTGTGGCCCTCTGACATTCTGGTTTTTGAAAATATATCAGGGAACAAGATTTGTGGAGCTACACACATACATCATCAGTCTAAGAATTGATTTTGTACTGACAGAAATTAAGGCTTGGTGATTTCAGACAGCTTCAAGATTGAGGAGATAAAAATTGAGGTCACAATTCTGTATTTCAGCAGTAAAGGTCTGCACAAATCCTGCTTTAGTAATCTTAATCCTTCACAATGTCTGATCCCCTATCCTATTAGCTTTGTCAAGGCCTGGCAAACTTGCACCAGTGTAAGGATATTTGAGACAGTTCTTTTTTGCCACCTTTCTCATCAGAAGAGTAAAGCACTTTTGTTAAAGAATCTGTTTTAGTCTGCCAGCCAAATTGTCAACAGAATGCAAATGGAGAGAGAGAGATGTAAAAAAGAACCTAAACAACCACAAATGTGACTGGGAAGGAAAAGGAGACATAAGAGAAAAAGAAAAGAAGGAATCCGTATTACACATTGAAATCTAGTGTTGTTATGTTTAGCTATGGAAATACCTCTCTTTGATTTATTTTGATCAGGATGTCTTTCAGAATCAGGTTGATGAAGGTCTACTGCTGTGATGTTCAGAAATACTGAGAGTAGCAGCTAGAAAGGCAAAACTCACTGTCTTTGGTTCACCCATCCCTGTAGCGTCATCTTTAAGTGAAGTTGTACAAGAGGTAGAAAACCTGTTTTGATCCTCAGGTTGTCACATGGGTTTTGATACATGTATGTGTATTTCTTCATGCTCATATGCCATAATCCTAAATATAGAGTTTAAATGGGCAGATTTAGTCTATCTTTAAACTGTTGCTGAACATTAACATTTGTCTTTGTTTCCTAGAACTCACCAAACTTCTACATTTTTCTGAGCATCTAAGCATGTTTCTATCACTGAGAAATGAACTGATACGTAACATTGTGTTGGAGTCCTCATAACTCATGCCAGAGCCTCTTAAATATCTTTCCAAAAGTAAACTCAGGGCAGACAAAAAAAAAAAAAAAAAAAAAAAAAGAAAAGGAGACCTGCCCATTA
The DNA here is from genome assembly GCA_033439905.1 of Ceryle rudis. NCBI lineage: Eukaryota > Metazoa > Chordata > Aves > Coraciiformes > Cerylidae > Ceryle > Ceryle rudis. Next base: position 84,603 of record JAAGNO010020591.1, on the reverse strand, counting down.
TTAAGGCAGCTGGAAGATGGCAAGCTTCCCTAGAAAGAAAAAACCAAGATATTGAACGAAAAAATTAGATTTTCACCTTCTAGGTTGTTGAGACTAATGGAATTCAGAATAGGGAAGTCTGGATAGAGGTCAGCTGGGAGCTCAATGTAGTATTTTTAATTTATAACTGTTTTATGGTTGAGAAAAAGTCATAGTGAACTACAAAAAAGTGGTGCTGGTTCATTTGGGACCTTTTATTATAGCTGCAGTTTCAGGGCATTTTAAGAAATAACCATTTTGCATGCATGTAAAAAGTTCTCAGGCTGGTTTTATCAACTTAAGCACCTCAGGAAGTAGCTCTGGGGCCTGGATAGGCTGACAAGACCACTTATCTTTCTGAAATGGTGTATTTCAGTCTTTATAGGCCAAATTCCATCCAACCCTCCTGCTGCAGCTGTGCTAAACCTCAAAGGCCTTTTCTTAGACATAACTTTCATTTGGAGCTCCTGTTCTAAATTGTCTAGTCTACCTATATAGTTTAGTATTTCTCCAGATCATAACACTGCTTAATGTAATGCAATGTGATGCAAATGTCAGCTTGAATCACCACTAAAAACAAATAACACTTTTTGGGGCAGCCTAGAAATTAGAAATGGTAAATAAATACTCTGCTGTCAGCATGTTTCTGCATCAGGCTGATCAACAGTCTGGCCTTTCACTGTTGGTGTAGTCTGAACAACAGTAATTTTGCTTTCACATTTTAATAATACTAGCAAATATTATCAAGGGCGTCTAGAACTTTGAAATGGTAATAATACAGTCTCATGAAATATGTTATCCTTTGATAAAACAGGATGAGTACCATGCATCTACAGGGACAAATCAAAACAATGTTGTTTGAAAAACTATTTAGGTGATATAAATATTACTCTTCTTGACAAAGGAAAATTTAGTTAGTTACTGGAGTCCATTGCAATGCTTTGTTAGCAGTAGCTTTACTCTAACTTGGCCATTCTTAACATCACTCAAGCAGTTAGAATAATTTAATAGTATGAAAAACATACATAAATTGACCAGAGGAATGTAGCTTACTGACTGTCAGAAATTACCTCTGAACTTTGAGGTTTACTTGCAGAATTTGTAATTCATCACTGATTTAAATCAATGGTAGTACATGGACTCTCAGTGAAAATGAGCTATATTGTGATCAACGGCTATGTTTTCAGACTGCAACTCTCACCCATGAAGATGAATGACTGAATTTTAACCTCCTGTGATAAGGAATGTATGGTTTCTACAACCGTCCTTGGGTCCTGGAGGACCTCAAGAGGAAGGGCGGTCTTCTCAGTACAGTCATGCCATATAATATTTCTCCCATGACTGTTTCATAGTACAAAATAAGAAGTTTCAAGTTTCAAAACACTTCCACAAAGTTTTATTCTCAAAGTAAATTTCAGACATAGCTAGGATTTTTTGCAAGATTGCCCACCGGGCAGAGACCAGGGTCCAACAGACCCACAACAGGACACAGCTGAGCCCATCAGACAAGCTGGTGCCATCTCTGTGAAAATAAACTTTTATGTGTGGCAGAAAAAGCCACACAGGCAGTGGAGAACAAACAAAAGAGTGAGAAAAAGCAGTGGAAACACCAAGGTCAGAAGAGAAGGAGAAAGAGGAGGTGCTCCATGTCAGAGATCATCCTGAAGAACTGCAGACCTTGGAAAGCCCAAGCTGAAGCAGAGATAAAATGTGAGGAGGGAGTGTCAGAGAGGAACTACTATTTCCTAATGGCAACCACTCACTCCCTACCTTCCTGCACCACTTGGTGGGGTAATAGAGAAGCAGGAGTGAAGGAGTGAAGTTGATCCTGGGAAAGAAGGGAGGAAAAGTGTTGTTTTAATGTTTGTCCTTTTGTTTTCTGCTACCCAAATCAGTAATTAAATATTTATTTTAATTCGCAATAAATAAATGTTCCCCAGGTCTTGTCTGTTTCACCTGTGATGGAAATTTTCAACAGATCTCCTTCTCTCTATCTTGGCTCACGAGCTTTCTCAGCCCTTTTCTTTCTATTTTCTCCTCCCTCAGCTGGCTGAGGACAGGACAGTGAACAAGCAGCTAGGCAGGTGTTCAGCTACCGGCCAATGCTAACCCACCATAGACACAATAATTTTTTCAGAGGCACTAGAAACAGGAGGACATTTCACCTGCCATCCAAGAATAACCATCTGTATCTCCTTCAGCCTAACAAAAGAAAAACATTTCAAAGGTGCTTTCTAGTATTTCCACAATACAGGTACAGACATATCATGTTAGGAAGGCTGTTTTGGAGATCAATAACAAAGGCTGGCCATGCTGCAATGACAAAAGCCAGCACTTCCCAAAGCAATATCCTCACATCTTGATTCACTGGTGTCACTGGGCCTAAACTGCTGTATTTTGTTTTGTTTCCTTGCTTCAGTCTATAACAAACTGACAGATACATGGAAGCAGTCTGCTAACATCAGATGTCTACATAATAGGATTGCAGCAATTCTCTAAAATTCCAATTTCCAGATGTCCAGAATGTTCATCTTTCTATCTCAGAAAAAGCAAGATTTTTATTCTAGCACAGCCCAAAGAACAGGACAGTACACATACCAAATTCCCTCTGGAGGGTAATTCAGTGAAAGTATGACTCAGCCACCCTGGTTACTAAGCACAAGCAGTTCCAAACAGCTGTAATCTGCTTTGTCTCTGACAAACAGATGTTTTACTACTGGAATTAAAAAAAAAATATTTGTTAAGAAGGTGTTTCAGTAGGATTTCTTAGACTGTCAAAGAGAAGCCTCAACAGCAGTTGAGATTCTTTCCCTTCAAGTGTGTCTTTAATGAACTTCTTTGCTTTCCCAAAAGTTTAAACAATGAAATCAGAGGGAAAAAAAATCTATAGTATGATCAAGACTCAGTTTAAACTACTTGGTAATATCCATCAGGACTGTACATAAGATTATCCAAAGCCTGCAGTTTCAAATGCAAAGGAAGACTTGCTTAATATGTCTATTATTTCCATATTTTCACTTGTCTGTTTACTCTGTGAACTGCAGAATTAAACAAAACAAAACAAAAAATCATCTAGAGCCTTCAAAGAAACTTCAGTTCAATTTAAGTTCAAAGCAAGCTCTGTAAGATCCAAAACAGTTCTCCCTGACTCCCTTATTTATCATCTTCTGCTCAAGCCAAAGGTCTAACCCAGCTGATGCTTTAATTCAGGTCTTACACAAATGGATTGTGGCTTTCTAGTTAGTTCTACAGATATTCTTGCACTAGGCTTAGGCTAAATTAGTGCCTAGAAGCACAGCTCCAAACAAGAGCTGGTAATTTCAGATGAGTTTAGCTCTCCACAGTAGTACAAGGCATTTCTGAGCAGCCAACAGTGTATATCCTCCAAGGCTCTGCTGTTTGGAGAGGAGATGTAGGGGAGAATGTTGTCATTTTAAACCTGATTCAACTAAATCACTTCCAACTTATCCCTGTTATAACTTCTACATCATAATCTACAAAGACAGATCCCTTGCCTCTCAAGTTTCAAAAACATTTGTGAAAGTCTCTCAGAGGAGAAACCTCTGATAAATCTGTGATTTGTCCATTTCACACCTATCTCAGCCCTAGAAGATAGACACAGTCAGCGATGCAGAAAAAGTCCTATTTCAGGGTCAAACATCAAGACTTAGCTCTAACTAGCAGTTCTGCCTCAAGAATGAATTATTATCAAAGACAAATCAATGGGAACTTTGTGTGGCTACTCATGACAGAAACTCCTGAAAATTAGAACAAGTAATGCGGAATGCCATGACAAAGATATCATATGTTGAAAAGAAGAGGTTTTTTGACTCTGGGAAGAATGATCTGATAACATCTTCCATAGAATAAAGTGAGTTTATAGATTAATACAAGTCATGAAAAATCGAGCTGTGTTCAGTCCATTTTAAATGGATAATTTCCCATTGATATCAAGGCAGTGTTGACCACTGACATGCAAAGGTAAAACTAAGATATTGAAATTATGGCTCAGAGCAATAAAATTGTTCCTACTGTACAGTATAGAAAATGATTCAAAGAAAAACAGCTGTAAGAGACAAAATGCTAAGTGGGAACTCCAGGCAGCCTCCTGCCTTTTTGGGGTTTTTTTAAATAGCATTCAAAACTAAAAACTAAAAAGCATATGTATAGTATCCCCTTCATACTAAAACATATGCCACAGTACTTCCACTACATTTTAAGGATGGGAAAATGAAAAATAATAAAAAAACCCCCACACTGGAAACAACAGTGAAATAATAGTTTAACTCCTCATTGTATGTGTATGTTAGTAGATTTCACATATTTGGCATTTATATTTTACTCTATTTCAATGTATTTAAGTAATTTTGAACTTCTTGGATCTGAACTTTTTTCCGTTCATCATTAATCAGTCTCCTTTCTGCATGGCAGTAAGCAATTATTTGATTAGTTTCAGAAGCCTCTATTAGTGCGTGATTAACTGGTGAAGAGAACTATATAGAAACTGTCTTTGCATAGAGTTTTGAAAATTACCTGCTCCATTTTCATTCTATTCTGCTGTATGAATCTACTTCCTAATCTGTGTTTATTGTCTGAGCACTGTCTCCTCTGTATACATGTGGAAATCCTCTTCCTCAATGACAATTTCATTGTGTCAATGGAATACAGCTGTTCTGGAAGGAAACACCTTTATAAGGAAGCACATGTAGATCTTAAGTTCTGATAACGGTGTTCGGTAGTGGAGAGAATACCAGAAAATTAACACTGGCATCAAGGTTACATATATACATTTCTTACAGCTTTTAGCATGTAAAAAATAACTGAACCTTCAAATTCTCCTAGAAGTCTTTTCTACATTTCTGTTGTAGTTGTTAATAAAACAAGCAACCATAGCTGATACATTAAGCTGACTCTGTTATACTTCTCAGTTTACAATTCAGATGGTCAGTACTGTATACGAGACAGGTGAAACACAAAATGTAAAATAATTTGTATGCATGGCGAAACTACAGCCTGCAGCTGGACTTACAAGAACACCTAAGGGAATTGAATGCCCACTGTTCACTGTTTTGAGGAAGAGCTTTTCTATCATATGCTTGTTGCAGCATGTAGAGTTAATAAATATTTTTCTACCATAAGCCTTAGACCTCTGCTTTGACAATCTTTCCAGATGAGAGGATTCCTCCTTACTCACACCTGAGTTCTGATAAGAGCTCCACTCAAATTTAGTCTGAACATGAAAATATGACATGAACAGGAGTTTTGAAAATATTGGGAGTCAAATCAGAAGGAAAGAATTTGCCCCATGTGAATATACAAGTTAATGAAAATACTGGAACTAGAGGTTTTCTTTCAGCTAGATCACTGATTAAGCTGATAAGAGGATTTTGTGTTCATCCTCAGCACTGAAGAGCTCTCAGGGATACGAAGAGTTCCAAACACAATTCAAAGCCCAAAGAAAGATGCCTCTGAAAAACAGCTTTTTAAGCTTATCATAAAGAGGATTATATGATAGAGTAAAAAGTCAAGTTCCCTTCCAGGTAGAAGGTATTGGCTACTCACAAGTTCATTAGTTCTTTAGACACAAACATTATAAATACACTGACTAGTACCTTAAAACACATCATTCATAGAGAAAACAAGCAACAATGAAAAGAAAAAAAAAGTGAGAAAAATTGTTCTTTTTTTCTACATTACCGAGTTAAATGGTAGCACCTCCATTTTCTTAAGTCATGAACAGACACTCTTTTGAAAGCTTGATGCAGTCAGACTCATGGGGTTTTTTAGATTCTGTATTCCTATATGAATTATATGAAATGTACCACATTATGATATACAGTAGGTCATACCAGATAATGTTCTGGAACCTCTTCATTATCCCCAGACAGCAATAACAGCATCATCTCTATGTTCTGGAAAGCAATACCTAAAAGTACATAAATCTTTCAACAATAAGTATTATTTCAGTTTCAGATGAAAGCAGTCCTCACCAACTGTTCCCCCATGTTACTCACTGACTATGGATTTTATTTCCTTAAAACATCCTTCTTAAGCAAATTCCTTCTTAATTAAACTAGGAGTGATTTGTCCTGCTGTCCTAGACATACCCTTAATGAATATACCCTTAATGCATTGCCACCATAAAAAAAAAAAAAAAAAGAAAAGAAAAATGTTCTTTGTAAGAAAATAAATACAAGATACGGACTTTCTGGGGAAAAAAAAAAAAAATCATGATCCTGTCCTGCTACAAAGTAAAGGACTTCATCTTACAAAAAAGTCATGTAATTCTTTACTTTTGAAGTCAATCAGAAAGAAAAGATGTACAACCTTCTTTCCTATACCTCAAATATCTCTTTGCTTCAAGTTAGGCCAGAACTTCATTTCCTCAAGACTCTTCACAGCTTTGAAGTTTAAGATGCTGCATAAGGCTTCCATTTTCTGAGTCCTGAGTTTAAGGTTAGGTAGTCATTTAACATCATTACTTTGAGAAGGAGTCTGCTCTGAACCTTGTTGATAAATGCAACTTTGTATGCACTATGAAGGAAAACATTTATAAACAGTGAAACCTAAGAAGTTTTTAAACAGAAGTTTCAACAAAGTTGATATTTTAGTGTATTCCTTGTTTATCAAGAAAATTGGTAAAAATTACAGGCTCTGAATAATCTCCGTCCCCTTCATAAATAAAGGGCTGATTCCTCACTCCTGTCATTGACAGAAAAACTTTCTTAGTAGCAAAAAGATAATTGTTACTGGTGTTCCAAGTAAATCCAACTCGGCCTTATGTAACTTTCTTCAAATGACCCTTTCATGGGCCTCTGTGCACCTTTATGTGCTGCACATGACTGTGGGAGTAGAGATCCCTCAGGTGACTGCATGAGTGGGTACCTCTTCCCTGACCAAAGTCAACAGCTGCTGTCTCAGGAACATCATAGTCACATTGCCACAGCACTACTGCCTAACTATCTTTAATGTAGAGCAACCATCCTAATTCTAGTTCTTGTGTTTGCTATGCCAGCCATAATTTGAGGGTCTGTGTGCTGTGTAGACCTATTACCACCTATAACTGAAGTAAGTGAGATTCTTATCAAACACTGACATCAGAACTGACAAAGAATAAAAAGACATATTTGACAGTGTTTTTTTTACTTCATATGACATTTCCAAACCAGACAGAAAGACAGACCTATATTTAAAACAACTAAAATTCATTAACAATGAAACTTTCGAGACTAGTTTATTGGTTAATGAGGTAGCTCTGAACATATTTTGACTTACTTCCTTTTTCTCTTTCATCCTTTCCTTTCCTTTCCTTCTCCAGAATCTGAATGCAAACATTTGAAACATTTCCCATTAAATTTCTCAGCAAAGTCCTTCCCCTCTCCCCAGAGAAGATCTGAACAGTTCAGCTGTCAGGTTTAGTTTATATTCTTTATCCAAGAATTTAAAGCAACTACTCACAGTCCCTTAAGGTGTAGAAAATGTCTTCCATAAGTTCCAACCTTTGAGTCCCAACATACTTGTTCTTTCCTTCTACAACCAATTCTTACCTTATACCTCTCTTAGTGGAGCTTTCTCTTTTCCTCCTTGATAGTCTCAGAAAACCTTCAGAACTTATTTGTAAACTTTGACCATCTTCTTCATATAACCTTCCTGGTTATACTGTTTTAGTTTTTTCTCAAGTCTGGGCAGAGTGATACAAAACTAATTTCTGCTTTTTCTCTTCCTATTGAGGACCTTGTAACTGAGAAGGTGTAGACACCTCTGCCTTTTTTGGTCACTCTTCAGGTGCTTTGAACAGAAAGCGCAGGAAACTCATTCTCTCTTGCATTTACTTTCTGTAATAAAACTGTTCACACTTCACACTGCTTATTTTTACTTTCCCAGCTTTCATGATGAGAAATACTACACCAAACATATTTTCGTGAGTAGTCTTTTGCACTAAGACTATTCTGGCTATAGAGATCACAAAGGGTTCAACAACAACAGCGAAAAAACCTGAGTAAAATGTTCAGAATATAGTATTCTGGAAGCAGATGTTCCACAAAAGAGATATTGAAGTATTTCAGATGATACTTCAGATGACTTGATTTTCATGCTAAATCAGGAAAAGAAAAAAGGGTGTAGGCTGTAATTCTTTTTTGCAAAATATTTAAGATTGTCAATATGTGGTGTACCTTAGACAGTTTGAACGAACTTCAACCAGTATTTCCCTGTGCGTTGGGTTTGGGTCTGGTAGGACTTTAGTAGCAGGGGAGGGGGCTACTGGTGTGGCTTTTGTAAGCAGCATTAATAAGCTCCCCGGTCAGACCCACCATTGAGCAAGGCAGAGCCACTCAGCACCTCTGGGAAAACATATCTAAGAAAGGAAAAACCTGCTTGATGATTTCTTTTGTTTGTATCATTCCTTGTTTTGGAGGGAAGTGGGGTATAAGAGACACAACCATGTGGACACCAAGGTAAGTGAGGAAAGAGAGGGGAGGCACACTGGAACAACCATTCCCCTTTTGCCCACGGTGAGATGGCAGGTTGAGCCTCTGCAGCCCGTGAAAAATAACAGTGGGGAAGAATTCCACCTGCAGCCCATGGAAAACCCCATGCTGGAGCAGGTGGCTGCTCCCAAAGAAGACCATGACTTTGAGGGAAGCCTGCACTGGGAGGATTACAGCCCATGGAGGAGACCCATGCTAAATGGAGAAGTCTGTGGAGGACTGTCTCCTGTGGGAGGGACACCATGTTGCAGCACTAAGGACTGTAAGTAGTTTTCCTCCCAAGGGGGTAGGAGCAGCAGAAACAACATGGAAGGGACTGGGACTGACCACAATCCCCATGACCAGCCTCTCTACACTGCTGGAGGAGAGGAAGTAGCAGAACTGGCTGCAGAAAGAAGGGAGGGATGGGGAGAAGGTGTTTTAAAGATCCAATTTTTTTTTCTCACTGTCCTGCTCTGATTCAGTTGGTAAACTGGAGGTGGTTTTGTTCCTTAAATTAAAATGATTTTGTTTCCCCAAGTCAAACCTGTCTTTTGCCTGTGACCATAACTGGTGAGAGAGCTCTCCCTGTTCTTGTCCTGATCCTCGAGCCTTTTGTTGTATATCTTCCTCATCCCACCCAGGGGAAGGGGGGAACGTAGGAAAGATCGAGAGGCTGTGTAGTTGCTTTGTTGCTGGCTGGTTGGGCTTAAACCACAACATCCTGATCCTAACATTCTTTGACATTAGTCCCTGTAGATAGATTCCCCAGCAGCTGATTATATCGTTCTCAAACTTTTATGCCTTGAAGACTAAAACATATAATGATGCATTGAAAGGTATAGTGTCTTCCACTAACATTTAAAGTTTTGTCCAGCTCCTTCATTGTTTGGATCTTTCTGTTTTCTATTATATACTCTTTCTAGAGAAATGCACTCATAGCAAGAAACTGTAAAAATATTCTTGGAAAGATGTATCTTGAGCAAAGAGGAAGCAAAAAGGAGGACAGATGTATTCTCAGTTTCCTTCACCCAGTGAAGGTGTCACCAGGTAAAATGTCACCTCCGTATGGCCTTTCCCAAGGGAATAATGATTATTAGACTGTAGTTATGATTTACCACAGAGAAGACTATAATTTCTCCACTGGATTGTGAATCACAAACTAGTGGTTTATTTTCAGTTTAAACTATCAGCTAATTATTATTTCTAAGGCAAGCAATAATCCCTTTCATGAGGGAAAGCCTTCAAAGGGAATATTTTCAATTGAGAACACAAAGAGCTTAGAAATACAAAGTGAAGAAAGGTTAATCTCAGTGTGGTGTGAGTTTTCCCCTTTCTCTAAATTCTCTAAACAGTCCAAAGCCTCAAGTGGTTGGAAAGGCCTCAGATACGGAGATTTTAATTTACTCCTCTGCTATAATCCCTTTAAAATGTACAGTTGTGAACCTGACTGATTGGTATTTTATGGGCAGCAGCCTAAAAGTGAAATGGTGACAGGCAAGATTAAACAGAAGGACAGAGAAACAACAGTGCTGGTAAAACTGGGCTAAACTCATGAGGAAAAACACAGTTTAGCCAGGAGAATAGTAAAATATGTGATTTGGGGTTAGCTGATAGCACTGGCCACAAGATATTCTGCAGAATTAATTCTACAAATGAAGTTACTCTGTTATTTTTCACCAAGCAGAAAGAATCTAGACATTCTCTCAGTTATTCATTTCTGGTTTCATTTTGAAGTACTGGACCAACCAGCCATGAAAATATGCCAATATGGACTGTGGGGTTGATATCTGGGGATAAAGATAGTAGTTTCTTTCCCTGCTGTAAGCCATTAGTTTCTAAGTGAAAAACACTGCTGCCTTTCTTCCAGAAAGCAGGGGACTGGAATGATGCTGGGATATCTGTCTGCTGGGTTTTAAAGCTTCCTGCTTCCCCACTGCATTATGCGGAGATGCTGGAAAGACTCACACCAAGGAGAGCAGCAGATCACTAAGGCTCTGTATGCAATGCAGGGCAGATATTCCTGCAGCACAACACTAGCCTCAGGCTGGACACCAGGGGAGCTGCCCAGAGCATGCTTATGGTCCCCACGGGCCTCCTGCCCACAGAAATCACCAGACAAGAAGCAGAATTTATTTGGGTCCTGTCACAGTCTCCCTTGCTTGTCTGATCCCTGACTGAGTCAGGATGCAACTACACCCTGCTCTGGGAAAGAAAAAGTACTAGCAGAGTTGTTCCAAGGATCATGGCACTCAGGAAAGCATATCTCAGCAGACCGTGGCATAGTATTCTTCATAATGCCAAAGGACCCTCAGAAACCCACATCAGTTCCTCTCACCCCTCCAAAATTTTAAACTCAAAATTTTTGTCCTTTGTTGTCATGCTTTGCCAAGAAATTATGTGATTATTCAGTTGCCTTTTTAGTCTGTTACAAGACTAGAGTTCCAGGATTTTGGGGTTTTTTAGTGGTACATCATAACTTCTCAGTCCAGTCCTGTCTATCCTTCTATCTTTGAACTTTCTTTGGATGTCTGAAGTGTTGAGCTGTTCATCTGCCTGGTTAATAGCTCAAAATGCCATGCAAGCATCACTTTATAGTCGATGGGGTTTTTTGAGTATTAGTTCAGCTGATGCAGCTGAATTTCCCTGAAGGGGAAGTGGTGGTGGAGAAGGGCAGAGGAGGCAAGAATGAACAAAACCACAAAAATCTCTAATGCGAGTGAGAGATAGGAAGCAATGGTATCACCAGATGCTAGACCTTGCTGGGATTAGGCACTGAAGGGATTTTTGAGAGACGAGAAAAACTTTTTACAAAGTCAAAATACAAAATACTGGGGAAAGAACCTACTAAAACATAATGAGAAAATATTACAAGATTTTACTGATTTTTAACTAAGGATTAGAAATTGAATTGTAGCAAATGCCCCTAATCTGTCAGGTGCTGTGTTTTAGCCATATAGGCTATTTTATAATAGTGGTGATTTTCATTCATTTGAATCTCTTAAACTCATTAATTATTGTTTGGCTTCTAGTTGTTTAACTCCCTACCTGGCACTGAAACTTGATTACAAAAAGGGAACTGTTTTAGTGAACAAAGACAATCCATGCCAGTTCTACACAATGGTATAAAATATAATTTTCTAAACCAGCTTTATAACAGAATAAACATGCCTCTGGTACAGAGTTCATGGGAAAATAGAAATCCAGTATTAGCAAATCTGTCTTCAAATCTAAAGGAGATAGCTGAGGATATTTATGTTGTGTGTTCCCTTCAGTGCAGTTAAATCAACAACTCCAGTCTCTCAGCAGAAGTTACAAAGATGTTCTTGATCAGTATCAGAAAAAATGTCTGGCAAAGTGGCTCTTGTTCTCTTTCCTAAGGCAGCAATAGTATGGTACTGGCTCCATGATAACAGAGTTATTAAAAAGTTTGCTTCTGGAGAGGAGCAAACTGAAATGCTTCAGGGCAAAAAGACTGCAGAGTGTACAGAAAGCTGGTAGATTTTAAAAGCAATCCTACACTGAGAAATTCATAGTTCCCACTCACTGAATCACATACTAGGTGGTCCACACAGTCAAATACCATTTGTTTCTATGTATTTTTGCAACATCCAAGTGTTTGCAAGTTCATGACAGCTGCCTGTATCAGAAGACACTCTGGCTGATGGCAAGTATACCATTAATGGTTGTCTGCATGCTTCTGACTCTACTGCCCAGTTATTGACCACTAATCCCTAGCAGTCTGGAGGACAAGTCAGTTTTGATGTATAACTTCCCTTAATGTGTTTTTTGGAACACTGTGATGATAACACATGCACATTTATCTTCATTGTTTCTGCTGGGAAATTTCAAGGTTGTCTGTAACAAGATTTTCACATTTAGTTAAAAAACCATGCATAGGATTTTAAAGCACTCTGTTATCAGAAGAGAACTACAAACCTCTAACCTAACAAATGGTACATGGATGAAGATATGTATTGTAGTGATAGGACGATGGGTAATGGCTTCAAACTGGAGGAGGATAGATTTAGATTAGATGTAAGGAAGAAGTTCTTTACTCTGAGGGTGGTGAGACACTAGAACATGTTGCCCAAGGAATTTGTGGATGTTCTATCACTGGATGTATTCAAGACCAGTCTGGATGGGGCTTCGAGCCACCTGGTCTAGTGCAAGGTGTCCCTGCCCATGGCAGGGGGGATTGGAACTAGATGATCTTGAAGGTCTCTTCCAAACCTCTTCTATGATTCCATGATATTTCAGAAAAAAAAATATTTCTAAGCCCTTCTGCATATTGCTGTAGAATTCTAAATACAGAGAATCAAGCCCAGTTCTCAGTGGAGGTGACTCTACTGTTAATTCACAAACACATGTAGTCAGTGCAACTGACTGCATGGATTAAGTAGCAGCTCCTGATGAGAGCAGTGCTGAATGTTCATTGACAGTCTGAACAATGATGTCATGATCTCACTGAGTTTACTATGGTGTTGTAATTTCCAAAACCAATACTTCAATGCAAAACAGCAGTTATACTTCTCACCCATGTCAGAACATACAACTTTTAGTTATAAAATAGTTTTTCTCATGCAGTTGCAGCTGTAAATCAGTGTAATTCTATTGATTTCAGAGGAGGAATACTGCCTTGCACTAAGAATCTGGTCCTGTCCACCTTTAAATAAAATTAGACCAGCAGTCTCGCTACACAGACTAAACTTTGCTGTTAATTTTATTTATTCTCTGACATTTTTTTCCCGTCATTCATTCAGACCTTAGGCAGTGCTGAGCTGCACTTGTGACTACAACTTAATTTACTGCAACTATGGAGGTCTCAGACTTCTAATAATGCCTGTAGGACAAACTACAAATAAAACCAGTATTAAGATAGTGTGCTTTGTTATCAGCAACAGATCCAAAACAGGCAACAGATAAGCAGGATAAAATTGCTTTTGTGTATTATCATTAGTAACAGCAGAAAGAAATCACTGTACTTTGCTTCATATGTCTTTCCTGAGAGTTTTCATATTCAGAGGATACCGGCCAGGTAGCTTTGCTCCTCGTTACTTCTTTAGGTGAACCCTGATCCCTAAGTTCTTCTGAGGATCTATTTTCATTAATGACTCTTTTACTTACCTTCTAATACTTGTAAAAAATACCTGTATTATTAAAAATATATGTATTAGTGGGAAGCTGTAGACACACAAATATCACCTGTCTCTTAATCAGTATAGTTCCCACTAAGGTGATGCATACATTTTGCTTCTTATACTTGAAGGTCAACAATGTGACCTTCTTTTATTTATTATTTATAACTTATTATATTTTATTATTTATTCTAGTTCTCTAACAGGTCCTTCTTTACAAGAATGATGAGTACTTTGCAATCATTAATTCACTATTAATTTTAACAGATCTATGGGTAGCATTATTGACAACTTCTGGATGGAAACTGAGGCAAAAGGAAACTACATATCTCAAATAAAATAAAAAATATTTGAGTCACACAGATTCAGTGGTAGTGTAGGAAAAGAAAACCTTAAAATTCCAAGTCTTAAGGCTTATATCTAAGCTTTGATTCATTCTCTGAGCACAGCCTCCAGCATCACTCTTAAGCTAGGGCTTCTTGTAGCGGTCTCTATGGTAAGTAACAGAAGTTGGGAAAAAAAGGTCAGTATTGAGCTATCAGTGTACCTCTTTGTTTATCTAGTTCTGGTACAAAGCTTAATAAAGTATCTGAACTTTTTCCAGGTTATCATCTATCTTAATGTCCCATAGGGAAAATGCATTCAAGAACCCAACCATCTGTGAAGGCACTGCTGCTGAGAGCTCACTAACCTCAACAGCAGGGCCATGTAAGAATATCCCCCCCTCCAAAAAATCACTCAAGGATGTTTTGTCTTTTTTTTTCTTTTGACATCCTTATGAGAGTGATAGGAAAGATCTGCTGTTTATTTACCATTTCTTGTCAGATGACTTCACACCAGACAGAAGTCTCAGGGATTCTTCAGACACCAGGAGGTTGATATACTACATCATCAAGACTGCGGGTGGTGTTGGGGGGAGGAAAGGTCTCGGTTTTTATGTCAGCATCACCTTCACAGCGATCATCTCTCACCTTCCACAGTTCTCATCTGTGCATGTGTGAATTAACCTGGGACTAAACAAAAAATGAGAAAATGAAGGTGCAGAAACAGGTAAAAGAGTGGAGAGTACTGTAGAAGTTTAGGAAGACAGTGATTTCCACAGCATTCATTTGGACACTTCAAGCTCCTAATCCCCATTTTAAAAGTGCTCTTCAATTTCTACTGCAGATGTTATTAGCTAATAATAATAATGAATATTACTAAGAAATATTTATTAATCATGAATCTTTTTTACTAATTACTACAAAGTAAAATCTAATATTAAATACTACAAAGATAAAGAAGTTTGGAACTTTTAAAAAATTATTGCCTTATTCTGGTTCTGAATTTAGATTTAGTAAATTCAGTAAGCATGGCTTTTGCCTACCCCAAGTCTTAGCAGTCTTAGTTTTGTAGAATATATTTAGCCTGACAATGAGAAATGAATTCATTTTAGCTCTTTTCAGGTATGTATTGCTGAAACTCACTCTATTGATAGTAATAATGAAAAATGTTTACCTTAGAAATATAGATGACAGATTTTACTTTGAAGTACATAAAGACTTTGCCTAATTCCCTCATTCATCAGGTGCTCAATACTGTGGAAGATAGAGTTTTGATTCTTTTGAGCTAAAAAGCCATTCAAAACATTATGTTCTCAGAGGTTTGGTGTTATGAAATACCACAGTTCATTGTACCATTTGTATACTGGAAAGGACATCTACAATCTAAAAGAAAATGATAAATAGATTCTATTATACCTTCAGTAACCTTAAAACTCTAAGTAACAGCTGGAAAGACATCATAACATAGATACTTCCAGGGAAAAAAAGAACATATAATGCTAAAGGGAATGTAAGTATTGCTGGGATTCTTGACTAACCTAAAAAGAATGTGCAAGAGTCTGCAGAAATCTATGACATTTCCCAGAACTCTGATATGCTTAAAGCATTTCCATGACTCCTTTCCCAGAGTTTTTATGTTGACTGCATCCCCCTTTCATCACCTTTTCACACTTTTTTTGTAATGAATTAAAAACATTTTCTGGGACTGGCTATACAAGGAAGCTGACTCTTAAAGGCAGATCCTCCACTGGGCCTGCAAGGCAGAGAACAAAACATATTTGAGGGATATAATGAGGTGTGATTTTCCCCTGGATATTTGCTTTCAGAGTGAGCTCTGCTCCTTGCCACATGGCAAGTCTAATAGAAAGTTACAACCTTTTCTAAAGTGACAAACAAGACAAAGAAGAGGGAGCCACACATTATGGCTGTGAAGGGTCCTGGAAGGGGAAGGATAGTGGGATTAGCCAACCAGCAGTGCTGGTAGAGGTGAAGCAACTGTGGGGGAGAGCAGGACTACTCCTCCTGGCAGTAACAATCAGGAAGGGCATCTTTCATGAGCTATAAAACCTGTCCCAACCAAACTCGCTGATAAAGTGAAATTTTAGCTCCAAAGCTTCACTTCTGTGAGACGGCTGATGTTCTATTTATTATTTCAGGAAGGAAAGAGAGGGAAAAAGGAGTTGAAAGGAGGGGGTAAGGAAAAATTTTAAAGCAAGCACAGGCATTGCTCTCAGTCAGAGCAGTGTATGAGACTGTTTTCACCAGAATTAATATTATCATCATGGTCTTAAAGAGAAAAGAATGTATGGCATGTGGAAAATAAATAACATCAGAAAATAAGTAGCCAGGCACTATTTATTTTTTCACAGTGTAACCAATCAACTTCACAGCAGATACAGTAAAAACAATGCATTACAACTGCTTTACAAAGTTCAGTGTTGAAACTCTCTTGATTCTTACCAGTTTAAGATACATAAGAGCACAAACATCTAATCTGTTTATTTTGCACAGAACACACAGTATTCAATGGTGGGGTTTTGTTTATTTTTTAAGACTATGGCTTTCAGAATTTTACATTTAGAAGATTACAGGCTACATCTCAGAAACATCTGTATCAACCATGCACCAGGGTGCAACCACATTGCCATTCAATGCACAAGGACTAGTGCAACATTTATATGAAAATTCAATCAACATTCACAGTACAGTTGTGAGCTATAAAACCTTTCCTTCCAACTACTGTTAGTCTTCTCCTGGCAAGAGGTTTCTGAGATTTCTTTTTTTCTACAAGTCTTTAAAAACCAGCTCTCTCCCATAATCTTACTTCAGAAATTCTGTTTTCAGAGCCTTGAGCAGCCATGCCCCTTCTGATAAAAAGGTCCACAAGCACCTCCTTTCTGAGCTTGTTAGTATTATTCCTGACATCAGTCTCAAAGTCTTATCAGCCATCAATTAAAATCTGCTTTTAGCAGTTGATGTACTACTCTTCATGAGGTATACTGCTGTCAAAAAACCCTCACAGGGTGAAATCCCTCCATTTGTTTTCAACTCTCCCCAGACTTCCAGAAAACTAAAAAAAAAAAACCAACCAAACCACCCCCCAAAAAAAACCCCAACACAACAACAACAACAAAATCCTATAGGCAAGAGAGAACAAAAGGCTAGAAAATTCTAGCCTTGAACCATATTTGAACTTTCTGCAATATTCTTTATCAATCTAAACTTTACATTCATTTAAAACACTGTCAGTGATGCCTAGTTACTTGCTTTAGAAGTGCTTTAAACTGAAAGGTTAAGGGATGATTTTTAGAAAGAGTTAAACATTCACAATCTGAAAAGCAGGTTCTTTTCATATGGCTTAAACTGCACATCAGAAAATGAGGCATCTAAAAACTAAGGTTATGCTAAAAAGTGTAAAGCTCTGAGTTTTACCATGATATTTTACTATGGTAGAAATAGAGTTCTCAAAATAAAGAGCAGAATCTATCTACTCTGCAAATGCAATCGCAGCAACTTTCTCAGCACTGAAGAATTTTCACCAAAGAGGGAATTTACATGTTTACCTTTAGTGATCAATGCCTACCTTCAACCAGGACATTTGTGTTCTCCCTTTCAGCTAAAAGAGTTAAATTAAAAATGAATCCACATACCCACCACATGGAGTCATAATTATTTTAAGCTTATGAACAACTTCTATATTCTAACTGTGTAAATCTAAATGTTTTTTCTTTAGGACTTTTCTGATCACATTTAAAACATAAATTTCTGGGCAGGAGCAGCTTGTTAAGATGACAATCAGAACTTGAGGTATCTGTAAAAATTTTCATATTTTGCTTTCCAATCTACATATGGATATATATGTCTTTGCTATCGCCAATATAATTTCTACTATACTCACAAAATCGCAGCTGTGTGGGATTTAGCCAAGAGCATCATCACTTTATTATCTCTGAAGTCTTCTGGTTCAGCCATGCTCATTAACAATGTTGTCAAATATTAAAGTTATGATATCAATGTTTCACTCTAACCCAGCAGACAGACTTTGTCAAAATGGAGAAGCAAATAACTATTAATTTAATACCTGCAAATGCCTTAGTTTTGGCATTGCACACAAAAGATTATGGTATTTTAAGAGGGGCTGAAGAAGTCATGGTTTAATCACATTAAAAGCCTGTGAGGATACCTTGATGTTTCTAGGTAATTGAATATAATAATGGATGAGTGCATACCAAGGCTATTGGAAAAGTACCAAATAACTGAGTAGAACTGTAAATATCAGCACACTTACAATAATAATATTAGTCCAACTGAGGAGACTTCTGGAAGGAAAATGGAAACAGAAGAATAAATTTGCATCAATATAATATATTTTATATATATAATCCTTAGATGCAACACAGAGAGTTACAAAATATGTCTTAATGTTCTTTTTTCTTTTTTTTCAGTAAGTTATCCCCAGGGGCATTAATAAATAATTTTTAAATGAACATTGATGCATAATATTGTTATGTTTTCCCTTGGTGCCAAAACACTATCAAAATAAATATATGGTATGAATGTTCGCTTAGTTAAAAATATCAGCATTTTTTAAAAACAGAATGAAAAAAAAAAGAAAGGATGCACTGGTAAGGGGCAAACAATCACTGAAAGACTATGCAAACTATGCACACTGAGACATTTACATTGAGTGTATTTGAAGAATGGAACTCAATATAATAAATACTGAGACATATAATAAATCATCAGGTGTTATATTTGAAGGGTATTCCTGTAAATTTAGTTTTTAGACCATACATTGTAATTGTTTATAAAACTTCAGTGAAGGGGAATAAAAATTATAGCAGTATTATTTATGTAATTAGAAACAGCAATTAAGAACAAATAATAGATTTTTCAAGATAGAAATCCCCATGAGATTTCCAGAATCTGATCTCTCAGTTTCATTTAAGTATTTATATTCTATAGCATTTTAAACTGTAAGTAAAGGTATGATATTGCAACGTTTCATGTTCGCATGAAGAGTCTAAGCATTCACAGTGGACAACAACAGGAAATACAAAAGATACTGGGAAGATGCACAAACCATTAAGACTTATTTCAGTTACTAAAGCATGAAGACAGTTTGTATATTTACACTGACTCTATGAATAAGCAAATGTCCGCATTTACCCGACCTGGAAAATCTGAGCCATAGTGCAAGTGTCTTCATTGTTCCTGCTCCCATGCTGTCAGTAGGCAGAGGGACAAACATGACTCTATGTGTTTGAAATGACCATGAACTGTTTTCTGCAGTTTTCACAAGCCAAAAGATTCCAATTTACTGTCTTCCTAAGGAGGAAAAATAATTCAAGGGGAAATAGACATCTGTAGTGAAATAACGATTCATCCTCACTTCCCACCCACAGTAGCTGTTTCTGGGTTTTGCTTTTACATACTGAATTGGCAAAATATATCCTCTGTGGGGGCAGTACTGGTCATTGCTGTTAACAGTCTTCAATGTTTTCATGTCTAAATGACAAAGCAATCTTAATGCCGCCCTACAGAGCCTGTCTGCCTCCTCAGTGGGATCAACTGAAAATCACTTTTCCAATGTTTGGCAGCAAGACATCTCCTACCTGCAGTGCCTGGAGAGGGAAACTTCAAGAGGAAACCTTTGCTTTTGAATTCAGCAAAGCTCAAGCCCTGATGATAAAGATGGTTCTGTGAAGCCAGGAACACACAAAAGAATCACTTCCAACCTGAAAGACGTTTGAGTTTCAGGTAGGCATGCAGAGATATATGGAAAAGCAGCTACGATGAAGAATTATAAAAAAGTCTTTATTACTGCAAGCAGACTCCTGTCTCTTGATCATGTCAGCTAGTGGGACTCAGGCCCTGTTGTCAGTAGCAAAATTGTCTTCATTTACACATACCATACACCTACTCTTCCGAAACTCTTTTCTTGGCTAAGAAAAGCAACTGAGAGGAAGAATGAGGTAGAACAGTTTACAGTTCTGTCTTACATCCCCTGTGGCTCTACTCACACAGCTCAATTAACATTGATCTACCATAAGCAAAATCTGCAGGTAAAGCAAGATCTGTCACTGGGAAGGGGAATGAGATTGCCCAGGAATTTCACAGTGTTGTGTTGTTTGTTTGTTTTCCTTAAAATACCATGAGAGTTTTAAACTTCTTTTAGAAACAATATATTGCTAGTGGGCAATAGGACCTACCTATGGAAAAAAAGGCTAGATCCTTTAGTCTATTGCAGTTTTTAGATAATCTCCTATTTCCATAGACTGACTGAGATACCCTCTAAAGCCTTCATCAGAAGTTTAATATTCACTGCCTTTTCACTAGCATCACAACAGAGCCAAAAGATAACTCAGAACCCACAATACTGCGACCTGTGAAAAGATTTAGATGCCTTGCCCAGGAGTATAATCACAACTCTCCCCATGTACCACAGAAGGAATACCTCAGTACCTTTGTAACAAGATAGGCAACTCAATGAAACTGATCCTGTGCAAAGATAAACATTAAGTGCAAGGATGCTTTTCCATCATTTTGGAAGTCATAGCACACATCCATCTTCTCAAGGGAAGCATGTACTCCATGTCAAATTACAGTCTCACAGGGAGAAATCAGCCATCCTTTTAACCAGAAACCAATCTCCCTGGATTACACCCAGTATTACCACAATTCACCTTTCCCACTCCCTGAAGGAGAGAGGGACTCAGTGACTGAATGTAGTCTGGGTCAGGTTTCTGTTCCCAAACCTTTTAACCCTCAAGGGGACTAAGTGGTGCAGACACCTAGCTACCTGCTCTTTCCCAGTGTCTATGGTACTAATTAATGCTCAATAATTTTTTAAACAGGTTTATCATTAGTAATAAAAAGGAGAAAAAAAACCCAAGCAACCTTTTTCTGATTTAACCTAATTTTTGATTTTCTGACTGCCATTTCACCAGAATGATCCCTCAAAAATAACTATTACTGATTCTGTCTGTAGTTAATATACAGGAAATGCTTAGGTTTGGGGTTTTTTTTGTTGCAGGAAAATCAAAAGCATTATCAGAAATACCAGTGAGAAACCTATATAACTAAATACAAGTTAGGTCACTTGGATCCATGCAACTGGATTCTGGAACCACTGCCTCCAGTGACCTCCATTTCCCCCCAGTCTTTCCCTTTCCTTTACACCAGTTTTCAGTGCAAATTCTCAACAGAATGAAATATGCCCATCATAAGAAGCCACCCTTCTGACATCAGGTGCAAGCTCCCATCACTTGTCTTGGACCAGAACTTGGGCATTGTCTTGCATGTAAACAGATGATCCTACCCATCTGGTTGAAATATTAGCTTACAAAAGAAGAAAATAAAGATAAGTTTTCAGGTTTTGATTCATCTGGCAACACAGCTTTACAAGTGCTATTGCTAGTATAAGTGAAGCAGACAACTGAAAAAGGAAGGACAGATCTACTCCTTTCATTGACTTGAACTACTTGGGTTCAAAGTCCATGGCATGAAGCAACAGAGAGATCTTTTCTATAGCCTGGCAAATATTCTACCTTTCCCCATGAGTCATTCTCCCTTCAGCACATGCACTGGGACATGTGAACATTGACTGAGCTTTTTGAGGAAAAAGCAGCACAGCAATTCTTTCTAATTCCTGACCTTGTAGGAATTCTACATTAATTTCTATTTCCTTCATCTATTATAATGGCTAAAAACTACAGTATTATTTCACAAACATAAAACATCACATATACAGTACAACTGAGAAAAACTACAATGAATTGAAATATAATTACATTAACAATTTTAAAAAGTACAAATTAGTTGTATTTGCACTAAAATATTTGTAAACTGAAATGATGACCGATGCAATTAAACAAAGGATATCTTACTTTAGGCAGACAAATATATAAATCCAGACTCCTTCTGATGGGCTTTCAATTGAAAGGTCAAAGGTGTTTACAAATTACAAAGCACACTTCGTATATCAATTTTAAACAAATCTTTTACTAACATAGCAAATAAGCAGCAGAAAATTATAAAAACTTCTTTAAAGTCTTACACAGTCCTATGTCTCTGAATGTCAGGAAACCAGATAATGTTAAAGCCTTTGAAGTACATCAACATGTGAATATAAAATACTTTACCCAGAGCTCATGCTTTGGTTGCACTGCCACTACATAAAACAGATTCATTCAGACACAGAAGACATGCACTGAAGATCAGTGAGGTACAATCATAGACAAAACCTTACCAGATAATAACAAACTGAGCTGTACTCACTACCAAATAGACAAGTGGTGAACACTAATACAGAAATATCAAGGAAGAGTCTCTTTTTTGAAAAATGCTTTTCAGGAGATGTCTAAGAAAGGTTCACTATAAAACAGTTTCCCCAGACTTTTTCACCTCTCTGCCTTTATGGCAATTTCTCCTCTTATGTCCCTCTCTTTAAGTGAGAAAACTTCCTACTAAAGAGGCTTTGGCTCACATCCTTAATGTTCAATCATTTGAGCTACTCAACACTCATTATTGAAATTAGTGCAAATTAAGCATGTGTTAATGGCATCAATTCCAGATAGCATCACTCTTTATGGCAGTACATAAGCACATGGTATTCTGAATTCTGGTCTAATTACAGTACTGATTAGGAATAGGTTTAAGCATGTGCTTAAGCAATAATGGTCAGAATAATATGATGACTGCAAATACTGTCATCCCAGATATGCAGGTAGGTTTGTAAATGATTGCACTAAGTCCAAGTAATTATAGTCTCCGTTTCTTGCCATTTTTTTGAGTATCACTAAAACTTCTTGGAATCAAGTGTTTACATGCAGATTAGAAAGAAAACACATAGGACTAAAACCACACAACTATTACATGCCATGTTACAGTTCACTGCATTCCCATTTCTATTTGTACTCACAATACTATGAGAAACCAAAATTATTTCATCAGAAACAAATGAAATACACAGAAAAGTTTGTCAACAGACAGAAGCAAGTGTATCCATAAGCCAAACAGCCATAACATTCAATAGGTTTAATACTCCATTACATTGTTTCATAGAAATTAGAGATGAAAGACTTCTTATCCATCCCTTGCCAATTCTGAATGTTTTCTGTTCTCCAATTCAGTCACTGGAGGCTGATTGGCAACTGACAACCAAAAAAAAACAGAAAAAGCTAACTAGATGTGCCAGAGGAGAGCAGGCTGTGAGATTAGTATTTCCTCTTGTAAAGTGCCAAGTTCTTTCAAGTTCTTTTTGCTTAAAGGTGAATTAATGAAACTCAGGAATTCAAAAATCTGAGCCTTGTATTGTATAGTGAGTAGACTGCTTTAAAAGTACATGTTCAACATACTGTTGCTGAAACCACCTTCATTCCTCCTACAGAGGAATGTGTTTAGTGTGCTGTCAAAAAAGCATCAAACTGCAGTATGAAATTAAAACTGTCACATTTTCATTGTACTAAATGTGTTCTGAAAATAAGACTCTAAAGAAACAATAAATTATAGCAGATAAGAGTTATTAATGATGCCACACTTCTACTCTCAGTCTAACAGTCAGAAGTAGTTGGCACTCAGAAAGGTGATGCGATAAATGACGTCATCTAACCTCAACGGCGGGCTTTCACATTCTCTCAATCACTTTCATATTTCATCAGCTAAATACCGATATAAAGTTTGCATTAAACCAAGATCTTCCCTGTCCACATTTTCTTCTAGAACCGCCACATATAGTCTTGCAATCTCCATCAAACTTTGGGACTGAACACTGCAGTAACATTTCATCTGAAATGTGTACTATATATCATATCTAATGTCTGGTACCAGCTAGAATATAAAAATACATTTATCTTTTCTGAAAAATTCAGAGGGAGACCATTCAAGAGAAATTGGGGGGGGGAGACTTCATGTATAATTTTGTATTATTAGACATTAATCATGGCTTTATCTCTAGTACTGAACATCCTTACCTACAACCAAATGCTAATCCCATTAATCCTCTTTAAAGATCTGTAAGGTCTTCTGTGTAATTCTGACTTTTACTTAATGCATATCTTAATTTTACAGTGATTTTTGCAAGCTCACGAGACCATTTTTTTTTTTTTTTGAGAAGAGGAAAGACTGCACTTTTCCATAATAAAGACAATGGATTTAAAAATAGAAATGAGATACTAAATGCTGTCAGCCAGCAATAGACAACACAGAGAAGTCTGTCCAGAAAGGTTGCTACTGAAGAATTGCTACCAAAGCAAAGAGAAGCTCTGACCACAGCAATGCTGGAGAACCAGTCCTATGATTTTTGAGGTGATACATCCCATCTTAAAGAAGGATCTGCAATACATAAATATTATTTTAAACCAACCCACCACCATCCCCCTGCCCCCAAACATTTTTTTTCATTAGAAACATACAAATATCAAGGAGATAATTACACAGCAGTTGATAACACAGGTTCAGTAAATTCACACAATTTGGCTTTGGCTCAGTGAGTCGCATATGCAGTAACAAGCAGAATCTACAAAATCACACTGTATGGAAAGTGGAGCAGGTCACACACTATACTTTTTGGTCTGGAGATTTAACACAGTGTCTTTGAATACAATGACTATAGCACTGTTGCAGGTTTTCCAAACTCTGTTGATACAAATTCTACTGAATGTAGAGTTATGACTTTTTGTCTGCCCCTGAGTACGACTCAGACAAA
This sequence comes from Ceryle rudis, assembly GCA_033439905.1. NCBI lineage: Eukaryota > Metazoa > Chordata > Aves > Coraciiformes > Cerylidae > Ceryle > Ceryle rudis. The sequence continues at coordinate 59,948 of JAAGNO010020591.1, read as the reverse complement.
GGAGAGGGAAATGGGGAGGATGTGAAGAGCATTATGCCTAATGGCCAGAATCACAGCCACCATCAATCCGTTTTCCATGAAATGAGCAAGCTGGGTATGAATTTTTGAAAGCTGTAGCCCTCTTGGAGAACTTCAGGGAACTCACAACGGTGAAGTAACAGCAGAAGGTTCACAGACATAAATGTAATCTAAGGTTGAAAGCCAAAAGCCTATATCAATGGTCAGGATAAGACAAGCTCAGAATTACCCTTGGGGGTATTTGATATATCCATTTCTCATTGCTCTAATCTCTGCATTCTGTATAAATTTGAATGTGATTAATTATGACTTAATCACTCTTTTTAATAGACTGCAGAGAACAAAAGGCTGGTTGAAACCCAGAAATATTCCATTTCAACTTTTTAAAATCAGGGATTAATAAAATCATCACCTTACAGAAAAATGGATGAGAATAACTAACCTCATTTTATTAAGGCTTTCTTTGTAAAGGTGTAAGAGATTCTGTACAATTCATCTGCATTATCATTTAGTATTAAAAGTAAAAGTTTATGCAGAACTGTCCAGTTAAATAACATAGCCTCTTGACTCTGCATTTTGTCAGATCTGGACAAAAATATGTGTGTGTTCAGGCAAGTTAAATCTTTCCATTTTCTCTCAAAATCCACTATCAGTTCCATAGTTGATCACAAGAGGGAGACTACATCACCATATTTTCTCTCATTGTTTAAAATTTTTTAAGCATCCAAACATTTTGAGTCATTTTGGAACAGATCTAATCTTTGACTGCTTGCTGAAAAGTGTTAATGACTGTTCAATTAGCATTTTTTTTCTGAGTTTGTCAAACCTCTGAAATTTATAGATAAAGATAGCCAATCCAGTAAACAAGATTGAACAATGCAAAGGCAGTTGGAAAGAAGATTCGAGAATAGGAGTCAATTTTTGCAATACGGATGTGTATTCTTCCTTCTCTCCAAGATCCTGTGCGGCAGTCTTCAAAACAACAAAAGAAGCTAGCACAATCTTTCCCTTCTAGGCACTCATATCCATAATCATCATCACGTTCAGGGAGATGATTAATATTATTAATTGGTATTAGTGTTGATCCAGGTCGAACAGCAATTGCAGGCAGTTTCTTAAGAAGAAAAAAAAAAAAAAAGAGAAATACATTTTTGCAGGGTTTTTTATCCTCATACTGAATAATTCCAGGCCAACATTAGCACTTTCAGTACAATATACAGAAATTCTAATATTAAAGAAAACAGTCTGGGGAGCTTTGCAAATTATGAACTGCTGTATATAATTAGCTCATGCAGGCAAAAGATCATGAATGATTTTCACCTGCCACAGTGAAAATTGGGTTGTGCTGGGATTTGGGAATAGTGGATAATTAGTTACACAGACAGGGTTAGCTGATCCCATCTACACAACACAAACGAACATTCTGAAGTCAGTCACAGCATGACAACTGGGTCACAAGCAAGTCCACAAGCAGGCTATAAGCATCAGTTTCAAGGGAACGATGGTTCTCCCATCATTTGGAGTCTTCAGAATGAGACTAAATATGTTTCTGGAAGCTACATTTTCACAAAAAGAAAAAAAAAAAAAAGCTAATGGGATTAGTACGGTATCACTAGTGAAGTTTAAGAGACTGAGACAGATAAGGCCAGGCTATGTTATCTAACCCTCTCATGTTAAATCCCTAAACAATACACCCCGTCTTTAGAAACCAAGACATAAGACTGCTTAGGAGAATGCCATTGAAGTCAGTGAAACTGATTAATTCAGCTCTTAATTCTTACTTTTACTTTCCACGGGCATAACTCAGCCCTCTTGAAATTTGGTAAAAACTCAGTGTAATAGATGTTGAGATTTTATGAATAATGTTCTAGAAAAAAAATCTGTGTGCTGCATTGCCTCATACAGGTATGATTTGCTACTCCTTTTCTTGCAGCTTTTGCCTTTTCACCTTCCTTTTACTTGGACCACCACAGACCATCTTTCCCCTTTTATTACTTTGTTTTCATGCAGGTCTTCAGTCTTCACCCTTGTTTTCCTAAATATTACAAAAGGCATTCTCTTTCTCTAGCTGTCTTTGGTTTTGGTGTTTTTTTTTCCTCTTTATAAATCTCACAGTCTTTTAAAACTACTTCATAATCCTTATAACTACCTCATAACCTCCCCTACCCTACACCCCTCCATCACGTTTGCTACATTTTCTAAAATCTTCAGACCGAAGACAGGGGTTACATCAACACTGTTCTTACATTGTCTTTCTTTTCTAGCACCTCCATATTTTGTCATGTAAAGAATAAATACAGCAGAAAGTATGTAGTCAGAAGAACTAATTGGGTATTGAAGTGTAGAGAAAAATCTCTCAAACAATTATATATGCTGAGCAATAAAAAAATAAGGGGGAAAAAAAGAAAAAAAAAAAGAAAAAGAACGAAAAGGAGAAAGCTACATCATTTAGATTCTTGCTATATTTTAGAATCCTGTTTTCCCACTTCTGGGTAATTACACTGGCCGGTAGACAGATCTCTATACATTGTTAAGGAGGCATTCTTGCTGTGGGCACATTTTACCTAATATTCCGAGGGGTGATGTTAAAGCCATGCAGCATTCATCACATATTCAAATAGCTTTATTTCATAAGTGTCTTTACCAGGGGAAGTTTCACACAGACTGCTGTTTCAACAGTTTTTAGACATGATGACCTAGGAAGGTAATTGTCATCCTCTAAAGGATCTCATTTTTCTTTTCAGTTATGAGAAAATACTGCCAATACTAGCAAACAGCAGTTAACTTGTTTCTACCTTAAATTGAGGCATTACAAACAGGGCTTATTTTTATAAAACATAAAAAATAGTTGGTTTTTTTAACTCACAAAACCATTATATTGTTGAAGATATATAAAGAAAGATGCTTATTTCTGATTCACACCTCCTCTAGCTTTACAAGAATATTCTGACTGTTGGTTCTGCCACTGTAAGATTCATGGCATGATTCATTTCTACTAATAGGGAAAAACAGGAATCCCCAACTCAGAAACACCAAGGGAGAAGGAAAAAATAATTGTGCTGTTTTTCACTGCTCATGTCACCAGCATAGACTGAAGCTGACTACTGAATTACAGCTTTGCAGAGGTGGCCTGAGAGAGGCAGTAAACCAGTGCCATCTTATCAGCGTACCTACCTATGGGGAATACATAAAATATGTGTAAGAAAGAGACAGTCTGAGGGAAAATGGGAAAAAAAGACCAATGCCTCATAAGAAAATGACCTTACATCATCTGGCAGAGACTTAAAAATATAAATAATATGTAGATACAGTAGTACATGACGACTGTTCATATACATACTTACTGATGTTGTAGGTAAAACACACATAGTGAGAAGCATTTATAATACCCTCTGATAGGACCAAAACCAAATTATTCTTTATTAACACTAATACATGTACCAAAGAAAGCCACTGTCTGTGGTGATTATAGCATAGGTGATGCATTCACTTCAGGTGAAATGATGAGAAGCACAAGATCCACAACTAATTAAGTTTAATCTTTCCTGCCCAAACTCACTATCCTTATTAATGTGGATTTACATAAGCCAATTCATACGATCTTCCTTGAATGATGCAAGCACATATTTTGTAAGATAAATTTGCTGTGATAATTCGTAAAATCTCACCATTTTTTTTACAAGATCATTTATTGTATCTTATTGGCATCAGTTCCTAGAAAAAATTTATTGCATTTTGCAATAGAAATAGAAGATGTATGTGAGGAAAGTTTTCCAAGGAAAAAACACCTCTAAATTAGAACTTTTCAGAAGGAAATCACTGACTATTTTAATTAAATTGGTTTTTTTGAGTTGCATATCCATAATTACATGTGAAAAAGAACAAATAGCAGTCTTTGACAAAGATAAAGGGGAAAGAAAAAAAAGAAAAAACGTATTTGTAACTGTACAACCTCCAATTAATTAATTGGATATCTTTTTTAATCTTGTAGTTTTTTACAAAATGTCAAAACCTATTTATCGAATTAGAAACCTTGCATCTAAGTATATTAATTTAACACACCCCCCCTTTTTTTTTTTAGAGTAATCTCTTATCTAGTATGGTCTTACAGCCATAACATACTGAAACACGTTTAAAGAATTCTGTGTGAACAGATGGGTGCTTTTCAACTACTTAGATATAAGAAACATGCTTTAAGAACATAGTAAAACACATCTGAACAGTTTTTTGAGTATATTGCTGATTTTAATCTTAGTCCAAACTCCTGCTATTTATTCAATGTGCCATAGTTTTTACCTCACCATTATTCTACATTTTAAATTGTCATAATGCATTGAAAATTGAAGTGTTGTTGAGACCTCATTGCACAACCTAAAACTGAATCTGCTACGCTAACACTAGGAAGTCCTCCAGATTCTGCAGTCTCTGTTATGTTTTACCCTCATTGCTTAGCCGCGGCCCTTGCCAAAACCTGTTGTCCATCCTTTCCATTTTGTGCACATCTTCTTCTAACACTAACAGGAAGGAGGTTTGAGGTTTCTGTTTCCCAGTTCTCTTGGCTGTGCTGGATTCCCTGAGGATCACAGTGACGCCCAACCAAGACATCACAGGGCAGGCAGTATTAACCACTGCTTGAGGTATTCACCAGCAGCCTTCTCCTAAATACACAGTTGATCCACTCAGACCAGCTCACCATATGAAGTGTAAGGGCTCTCATTTCCCTGTTATTAAGCCATAGCAGCCCCACAGTGCCCCCATATGACAGTCTCCCACAGCAGTGCTGCTCAAAATGAGTGCACCAGTGCTTTCCAACACTAGTCACAGAATGGATATGGTTCGTAACAGGATTTCTGCATTTCCATATCTTGGCTTCTGTAATTGCATTTCAATTTCTGTTTGATCTTACACAGGTGATATTCAGCCTTCACCAGAAAACACAACTGATGTTATGATTCAGCTATGCTCTGGCTTCCTTTGACAAGATGATCTGGAAGGGAGCTTTGTAACATTGTCCTTCCTCTTATTCTCTCCAAAAGATGACTACAATCAGGCCTCACATATTAAGACTAGTGTTGAATGAATAAGCTATTTAAAGCCTTTACCTCAATGTTTTATTAGTTTAAAGATTAGATTTAAATATGTGTACTGGGTTCCAACAATAGATTCTTTGAAAGCTCCAGTACTCCTACTACACAAACAGAAAACCTCTTAAAATTTAATAATAATTGTTCCTGGGGTATGTGGGGACTGGCACCTTACAAACGTGAACTTGTAAAAGCAGAAGGTTCATTTTACCTGAAAGAAATATGGAAGAGAATGAAAAAAAAAGAGTTAAATAAAATTTCTGAAGTAGGAGTCAGAATACTGATGAATAATAAGTACTTTTTCCTTTGCAAAGCTAGTGAAGACCCAAGTTAGGTGATGCAGAACCAAACAAATCTTCATACCTTCAGTCCCTTTACTTTTTCTCCACAGCTACATTCTTATCTATGGTTTCTGCTAGCTGCTGTTTTCAGAAGCACTATGCCCACACAGAACTGCCTCTGGTGGGCACACTCTCCATGGGCAGCTTTAGAAGCACCAAGGGTTTGGGCATGACATGGAAACATGGAATATTACATCAAACCACTCTCTATCTTAGGCTCATGTGTTCTCTTTCACATATGAGATCTAAAACCTGTATTCATTAGTGGTATTTACAGAAAATAAGAACAAGCCCCCACCTGTAAAAAAAAGATAAAATAAATTTTAGTGTTAAATTATTTTTTAACATTATCCCTTCTACTTAAGAACTAGTCTCTCAGAATCAATGCTACAATGAAATGCATTCTGTTTGTTGGGTTTGTTTGTTTGTTTTTTAATTATTCTTATTTGGCTAAACTTACTGATGGCTTAGATTTTGCCTTCTTTTCTTTTCCTTTGTCACCTTTTCTGTTGCTGGTAAAGTAATGCAAGGTGCCATATTCCATCAAGGCAGCAAACACAAAAATGAAGCAAACTGAAACAAAAAGGTCCATTGCTGTCACATAGGAAACTTTTGGGAGTGACTTCCTAGCAATTGTACTCAACGTTGTCATGGTCAGTACCGTTGTAATCCCTGTTTGAGGAAGAAGGAAAAAAAGACAGCAAAAGTGAAGTGTATAAGTAATTCAATCACATTGTCACAAAAAAATCCTCAGATTAGCCCTTAATTAATTCATGAGGTATACAAGAACTGAGACATAGCAGGGTTCACCACCATTAACACCCACATCAGTGCTTTTGCAAGAAACCTCCCTGTGGGACCATGGGTCATACAGAAGGCATGACATTTTACCTTCAGTTTAAGTCCCTCCCAGTTTCAACAGACACCAAATAAACCCCAACACTGAGAATGTTTGTGTAATTTTATAGATCTGTTATAGAACGCACATGTAAATACAACAAACAAACTGATACAAACAAGCACAAGCATTTTATAAGCACAAAAAAGTCTGTTGTCTCTTAAAAGATTAAAATGTACAAAAGGACACATTCAAAAAAAGGAAAAAAAAAAGTGCTATCAGCAATTTCAAACTTTCAGAAAACATGAGAAAAAGATGTGTTCAACTGTTTGCTTCTGACATGTAGCAGATCAAACTAGATGATCTTCATGGCCTTCCCAGTCTCATTCTCTAAGTTACTAGGTATTTTTTCAATGCTGTGTCTTAAGTAATAGAAAATGTTTCCCCTTGATTCACTTACATACAAGTTAATTAAAAGAACAAGCTGGCCTTAATAGAGATGTGTTCAGGATCTTAACTATATGACTCTTCACTGGTTTACCACCTAGGAGGTGTTCTTATATTTGATGTTTCAGGGAGATGTAAAGACGTTTTCATACTAGTCCAAAATTAAGATGTGACCTTTCCTTCAGAGAGCAATACTTGAACATGAAACTATTTCGTTATTTACATGCACAGGCCCATTGCAAAAAGTGTGTTGCACCAGTCTAAGGCTGTCTATGGATTTTAAATCAAAGCATGGAACCTGGGGTTGCTATGAACTGCTCCCGAAGCAGCAAAGCAGGGGTGATTTTGCGAGAGATTTCCTAATGAAATTACAGTCTAAAAGGACAAACAGATAACCGCAGAGTTTTTCAAAAGGGTTTCACTCCCACAAGAGATGCTTTTGAAAATCAGTTAGGCATTTCTCTGCACAGTTAAATATCTAAATACCTTCAATCATCTCAAAGCTTTTGTTTTGGGAAGCCACAACCTACCAAGATCATTCAACATATATGGAAGAAAAAGGCTGAAATCTTTTCATTATACCAGACCTCAGCACAGCCTCCAAGTGGGAAGTCACACCCACCATTCCTCTTGCTGACTTCTGTTCAGTGAGGACAAAAGCAGATGCAGACTTTCCCAGTTCTCTCCACTATGTGAAAGGCATAGAGGGTGCTGTCATAGGTAGCAAACCTTCCTTAGCATCATAACTGCTTGCCAGGATGGACCTTGCTTAGTTTTGGCTTTCTTGCCTTATTTTCTCAGTCTTTTTCTATAATACTTTGTTGATTTGACTCCTATTGTCCTTTTTCACCAGAACATCTGCATGTGAGAAAAGTCATCCTAGAATCTGTCAAATGATGGCTTCTGCACGTTCACACAAAAGGAGCTCAGAGTTAACTGCAGGGAGCTGTAAATATGATATTGCAAATGTTTGTAGTACATCTCAAGTAGATGAACGTTAGTACTGCTAAAGAGGGAGCATGAAAGCTCTAGTTTAAACATGAGATCAAAGGTAAATTTGCTAGGTTCATGGCGTAGAAAAAGAGCTCTGTAAAAAGAACAAACTGGATACAGAATTAGCAGGATACAGATGCAACAGTTTTTACTGTTGTAGCTAGTGTCTTTCCAGATGGTACCCACAATAATGTCGTCAGTCAAAGAAATCTTATAATAAATTTCTAAATCAAGATTTGAAACTATCGAGAGATAGTTTCATTTATTTATTCAAGATTTTAGGCTCTCTTTACTAAACTTTGCAGTACTTATAAATGGCATAAAGTTAAGTCGCAAGACTCAGATTTTCTTCCCTTACCTTTTCATTAGGCTACAAAGCCATGCTCATTTTTGCTTACTTTCCTTCTTGACTCATTAATGTTGCAGGCTTGACTGCACAGTGGACCAGTTGCAGTGGGAAAGGCAGGGAGTTAAAGCCTAGACTCACCCTTCTGGTAGGAAACACTCCTATAATGTGGCAATGGTGTGTTCACAATCCTATAAGGTACTGAAGAAAATTAACTCACATCTTTCACTTCCTAGGATATACTCTCAGCTCTTAATCTGTCCACCAAAATAGCCATACTGTCATCAGCAGTTTTACTAAAAGCATCTGTCACTCCTAAGATCAGTGTTGCTAGTGTGTGTCCTGTGCACACCTGTCTATTAGGCTTTGTGTGGGGACTACAACTCTTCTCCAGGGCAGAACGTGAATCCTAAACAGTCAAACAAAGCAGACTGATGCCATGCTAAGCAGGCTGTCTGAGATGACACTAACATGGAATTACTTCTGTAGCAGAGCTTGCAACACACTTCAGTACTGTCTATAGTAATTGCAGGACAGAGTCAGTTCTTGTGAATTATACACTTAACTGCTTGAAGTGCCACTGTGGATGCAAATTTTCTGTCCTATCCTGGCCTTGAAAGAACAACTAAGCAATTTTTATTAATAAAAAGAAACAATAATAACAAAAAAAAAAAAAAGGAGGAAAAAAAACACACACAGAAACCCAACAAAATCAAACGACCCAGATCTTCATGGTTTTTGTCTGTGTAGTAATGACACCCTTTGTTCCACGATGCTAAGTGAAGTTTAATCATACCTGTTAGACTAATGTTTGCCATTTTGCTGTCCCTGGAGATGAGAAAAAGAACATAAGGGAGAAAAAAATGTATTTATGTGAACAACAGCAGATCCACAAGGCTTGGATCAGGATTTCCAGATTTCCCTTCTCAAGACTCCCTCCTCAAGCCCCGCTGTGCAACCACAGCAGGATCCTCCTACTCTTAATCTTGCAGTTCAAGAGAAAAGGTGACCAATGGTCACAATCTAAAGGGGAATCAGCTATGGTTAATTTACTCCCTGTTGCAGATTTGTATTCCTGAGGAGTAACTGACCCTTCAAGGTTGAAAAAAGACATTCTTACCCAAAGAAGTCCTTGCAGGAACTGCATCCTTATTGATCCAAAATGACACCCATGAAAGAACAACTGTGAGTATACAAGGAATGTATGTCTGAATAGTAAAATATCCCATACGTCTGCTGAGATCAAAGAAGATTGTCATAATAATATAATCACCTATAAATTAAAAAAGAAAAAATACTTGAACAGATTGAAAATGGTTTTCATCTGTATCTTCATCTGTTAGCCTTCTTCTACATAGATACTACACAAAACAAAACAACACTTTGCCTTACCAGACAAGGTATGAGAAATTTCAGTTGTATTTCGTAATCCTACAAATGCAAACTGATACAGTCTCCAGTATTTCGGATCTGCCACTTCAACAGAGGTTTTCTTCCATTTGTATTCAATTTCATTTCTGGGATATCCATCTAGAATAATACAGAGCAAATCAAGCAAATCAAAATACCAACGTATGTTTTGTAATCTGTGAAGTTGTTTATAAACCAAACCAGGGTTATACATAAAGTGGATCAGAGAAAACCAATCTATAGTCCACATGATACACTTAAAATCTAACCACAAAATATCTAGTCTCAAATTTAAGCCTAGCTAAATGTATGATCAGTCAAATATTATGCAAATACAAATGTTTAAGGAATATCTACACAATATTCCAGAAGGCAGAGTTGAAAAACTGACTCAGAATCATCACTATGAATTAATACACAAATGTAAAATACATTATCATCAAAAGACCACAAAGAGCTTAAAAAGGACAGCCACTTATTATTACATAATTTGATAAAATTCCTATTGCAGTTTATTGAAAATTTATTTATCTATTATTCCCAGAATGGATTTTTGTGGCCTGATTCACTGTCCACTACTTCATCTACAGGGAAGTGCAACCTTCTTGATGTTTGTGTGCCTCACATGTTGCCCTATATTAACTTGCAGAAAGGCAAAATGAAATTAAGCAAGACTCACTTGTGTGGCACAACTATTTAATCAGTGGAGCTACCAAAGCTCATTTAGCTTGAAGAACTCAAAAAAGTATTACATTAAAGCATTCATTTAAATAGAATCACTGAAGTTTGATTTCAATGCCTATTAGGTTTCACATTTAGGAATAAGTTATTTATCTGTGTTCAGCTGGTTTGGGTTTCTTTTGACAGTAATAGCACAATTCCCTTAGGAACTTTTTTTTTTAATATAGTTTATATTAAAGAAATAAAGCCTGAAAGTTGTGTTGCTTGCTCACATGAATAAGTCCCACTGAAAGGAGAAGGACTTCTTATACTGATTAAGTATTTACAGGAACAGCTTGAAGAAGACAGATCTTACTTTTACTTTTAAGGATATCATATGGATCTAATTCAAAGCTGGAAAGTCTGGAAGGCATAAAAAATAAAGTTCTTCCAAGGCAAGAGATTTCCATTAACTGGAATGAGCATTGTATCAGAATCCTAAGCAATAAGGTTATTTTTAAAGTTTCGCCTAAATAGAATGCATGTAATTCAACTCATTCATTACTGCATTAAATAATGCTATAAATCTGACCAGAACATAAACAAGTCAGTTCTTTTCTTTAATACAAGGCTTTAAAAGGTAAATACTTGCTCTTCTGCTGCCAGAATTTGAGGAAATTTAAAGCTTGAATGTAAAGAGAAAAAAAGAAAATGTATTTTACCACCTACAGCTTGAAAACTCCAGTGGACAGGAGTGTTCATCCATAGGAAAGTTGTAAAG
>JAAGNO010020591.1:34802-48930 GCA_033439905.1 Ceryle rudis | reverse complement strand
CACAGAAATGATGGGAGGGCTGGAGCACCTCCCCTATGGACACAGGCTGGGACAGTTGGGGTTCTTAAGCCTGGAGAAGAGGAGGTTCCGGGGGCACCTTCAGGCGCCTCCCCAGGACCTGAAAGGGGGGGAAAGAAGGAGGGGGGGGGAGAAAGAAAAAATATTATATTCAAGCATGCAGACACTTCAGACTAAGTAGTAAAAAACATGCACAGAAATCAATTTTGCCAGTTAATGGGTGTTACACATAGCCAACTGTGTATCTGGAAAAAAACCTCCAGCATCACTGGCAAAGAACAAAAGCTATTTTCATATACAACCCAAGGAGCTGCGTTGTTTCATTTTGCATTGTTAGCATTTCAAGCCATTTTAAAAATTTCAATTGATTTGGGGACATTTCTCAGCTCTCTACCAGAAATTGGGGATAAAAGTGTGGGACTGAAGGCAGGGCAAGGAGGGGAGTTTATTACAGCAAATAAAGGAAATTTCTGACGAATGCATTTGTCAAGTCAAATTGCATTTGTCATCATTGTATCTGGTGGCTATATACACGAGAGAGAAAGTGGAGACACCTTTGGTCTTACTCCATACTCATGGAATCAGCTCCAGGGAAGACAATAGCATGGATAGGAAAGAGTAGACAGTATTTCTGCTCATTTAATGTCTAAGGCGTTCAAGTAATTCACACAACTAATACACATTTTAGAACTAATTTAGGACTCATAACAGGATCAACGGATTCACTTGATACTTTTGAAATTACCAGGAGGATAAAGGGGCTAAACTCCAAACTCCCTTATTTGCATTTAAAATACCTCTTCCTTTGTAGGTAACACTGTGAAGAAAGTCATAATGTCTTCTAAAATCAACTTTGAAAATTAGCATAGTGCTTACATACTTGACTGTATGCAATACTTACTTACTAGTCAGAAAGGGATGGGGAAAGGAAGATCGTGCCACATGCTGCCAGAAAGCTCTGTAAGTCTGTGAAACAAGTAGCTATTCTACACAAAGTGTTGCTAGGACCTTTCTAGAAGTCTGTCCTGACCAAGAAAGAGGTTTTTAAGGGAAAGTATCTTTCTTACCAAATACTGTGGGGAAAAAAAGAACACCACCATCACCACCACCACCACCACCCCTCCCCCATGTCCAAGTAAAGCACTTGCATCCCTCTGAAAATGCTTTTCAAAAGACATTCAAAATCTTAGCCAACTATAGTATATGCATCAATCGCCTTTGTTTTCCATTTTCAATCTCTGGATAATCAAATGCTTAAAGAAAAAGAAAACAAAACCAGATTTTTATTAAAAGCAACACAACTAGGACTGGAATCACTGATGTGTGCAATGGACAGACCAAGGACTACCACCAGAGAAGACTCAGTAAGTCTCACCTAACAAAACCACCATATCTGCTCCTTGAATTACCAACAGGGAAAGGGTAGTGGTACCAGGGAACCTGTGAACCTGGAGCACTGTCAGATCCTGTTACTGTTCCTTCAATAACCAACATATGAACCTCTCAATGTTATTCTACCTTAGGCCAAATTAAATCCATATCCCCATCTATACAGATGTTTCCATGTTGCAGCACTGGGTGAGTACCTGTCCTGATGTTTTATTAGTAGCTCATTGCACTTCATACTCTAGCACAATAATTCTAACCTATTGCTCTGGGAGCGATCACATGGGGTTTGGTTTTTTTGTTTATTTGTTTTGGTTTTGGTTTTTAGGGTTTTTTTGTGCGTTTTTTTTGTTGTTGTTGTTGTTGATTGGTTGGTCAGGTTTGATTTGTTTTTGTTTTGTTTGCATTTGTTAGTTTCTTTGTGTGACATAGACTCTGTTTAAAAGAAATTGTACATCGAAATGGAATGGACAATGGAAAGGTAGAGTCATAGTATGATTCCAGAATTGTTAGGTACAAAAAGAAAAAAAAAATTGCATGTCAAAAGAAGAGGCTCTCTAGAAATTTTTATAAACACACGCATAATAAACTGTTTAAAAAGTGTTCCTTTGAGATATTTGTATGCTGTGAAATGAAGCATACAACGAAAAAATTCAGTGAAATGAATCCTTTTAAAATATTCTAATTCTTCTTCCTTCCAATATGAAGACTTTTATAAATTACTCATACAACACAACTAGGCTGCATATGAAAACAGTGTAAATAACTGAAAAGAAAGTCATTAAAAGGTGTTACTTTTCATTTAAAATAAATAAACAAATAAACTGTAAAGAGCAGAATCAGATTTATGGTATTTTCTGTATGGACTACTTTTTTGATCAGCTCCAAATTTATTGCAAGATGGCTTAAGCATGCTTAAAACAGAGAGATGACATTAAAATGCTTTCTGTAGACTACAGCCTTTCAAGAACTGTTTGAAAAGTGACTCAAAGATTAGCACAGATATCCTAGATGGTAAGCGTAGAACCAGCCCAAACATCCCTCATTTGCCAAGAATTATCACCAACATTTTTGCTTATGCCCAGTTTGGATAAACAGATTTGTTGATTTTAATAGCTCGCAATGTAAACATGTTAAGAAGTATATGCAGGTCTGGGGCCTTATATTTAATCAAACTTATGATTGCTATTATCTGAAGCATTTCATATTTTACTTACAGAATATAATTTGGTGGAAATTAAGATACTGAACTGTTCAGAACAGAATGTCTGCAAAGCAATTTATGACTAGACCTGCAATATGTTAGTGACAGATCATCATGGTGCTACATGCTATATAACATCTCTTTTTTAATCTTGCTTGTACCTAGATGAGACTAAAATTTTATATCCCCTTCAACTGTCTTTACCTAATTATCTAGGCAATGTACTTCAATGCTACTAATTTCATGTTTTGTGTGGTAACAGTATTTTTTTTTCCTTTCTCCTTTAGTAAACTCCTTGAAAATTCCTGCAATCCACAACAAGAGATGCCTAGGATTTTATTCATATACATAATTTTCACATTCCTGTCCATAATAGTTTTAGTTCTTTCTACCCACTTAGTAAAAACCCACCTTAGAGTGTATAATACTCTTCCATCACTCCAGATTCGAAGCAAACGATTTGGAGTTGTAATCCAGTGAGCATCAGATTTCCTTGAGTTCCGGAAGAAAGTGTCTGGAATCCAAATTTTTCCAACCATATTGCTATTAAGCATAAGCACCTTCATTGAGCTGTTAAATTTTAGGCGACTGTCATACCAAGTCTGGGCAAAAATTATATCTATAGTGTATTCCTAAAAACAGAGAAACAACCATATCTACGTATAAGTTTACCAAAATTGGCAAGCCAACAATTTTTAATTCATATATAAATCCAAGGCCACTTCTTCTATTCTCTTGTTTATTAATACTTGCATAGCCTGAAACCCCAAACTGAAAAATTACAGGCTGATGGAAGATGCATACAGCCTTTTATTCCTACATCCTCTCCCCTGACACACATTGATTAGTTAAGAAAGAGGAGACATGATTGGAACTTGCCATAACTTGGCTGTCCCCACACAGTGTAACCACCTCTGGAGGCCATATATAGAATTTTTTTAAGGGCAACCTTAATACTTCAGGGTTAGCCTGTGTTTAAGACAGAGATTCTACACCTCTCAAGAAGCAAACCAAATAAACTTTCTATATTTTTGTCCAAAACTTTACAACATGCAATTTAAGATCCTTTGAGAAATTTCATATTTTGAAAAATTTATGAATATGCAGGAAGTAAACATCACAGTTTCCAGAGCTATGTGTTACCATCTGCCTATATATCAACCTACATACACACCAAAGTATGCATAATTACAATTAGGAAGGAAATTACCCTAAAGCAGTTCCAGTTCATTTTTTTAAAGGCTCAAGAAAACTCGTTTTGTGATAGAAAGTAAAATTCTTCAGCAGACTTATGTCCAGAAAAGTGAAACAAACAAACAAATACATAAAAGGAAAACACACAGCCTTTTAATGAGACAATTCTTGACAAAGTAGAACTTGAGGAAGATAAACATTACAGATGAAATGCAATACTTTTTTCAAGAATCCAGCCAGTTGTTCCTGCACTCCACTCAAAGGAGCAAAGCAGCAGCCTCTTCTCTGTTGGATTTCTCACAGCTCCAGACCATGATTCTCACCCTAAAGGCAACAGTTTCTCTACTTAATGGTAGATGTGATCTTTCCTGCACAGCTGCCCCATGAGTGCTCCAGTGTGCAACTCAGCAGATCCTCAGGGAAAAAGAGCTAGAGACCAGATCTAAGTCTTGGTGTTGGTTATTCACCTCAGGTACAGAATGAGTGAGCAGTGGGAAGAGAGAAGGAGACATTTTACTTTTAAATAATCACAGCAGCCAACTGTATGAGTTACAGACTCCTCACTCATTTCTGCAACTGATATCACCCATCTCCCAGGAAAGTGTATGAAATTTGGCATTTCAGCCTTGAGAAGTGACAAGACAGATATTCTAGGAATACCTAACTCTCTCTCAGTTTTCCTACCTCTCCAGCTGGGAGAAGAACAAGTTCAGGAAAGAGATATGCAAAAGTACGACTGCCCTTGCTCTGTGGTGTGTGGTAGATGAAATACCAGCTGGATTGTGGTAACTCAGTGACTCTTAAAGGTTATGAATAACTACTGTATGATGTAAACAGTGGAGGGACAGAGGGAAGAAAAGGACTAATCAAAATGCATTTTAGAGATGACTTCCCTCTAAAAATCTGCTTATTCCTTGAAAGGCACTGCCATCAGGAGAAGATTCAGTAGGTCAAAACAGGTCCTTGATAAAAAACATTTAAGACACCTGTGAAAACCTTTCTAACCTTAAAATTCAGCTTTTTGTGCTCATTTATAGCAGTTACAGCTGGAAAGAAAACTTGCCTTGCTGTTGTGTAAAAGAGAGCCTGAGGCAGTGCACCAGAGAAGTGTCTTAGTAGGCTTAAATAGAACAGAATGAACAGAGATTTATGTGTTGCCTTTATAGTACAAAAAGAAGGAAAAAAGAAGACAGAGTGAAATCAACAGACACAACCAAATGTATGAAAAGAGCAGACCGGTTTGAGTTTGAAGGTGCTACTCTAAGCAGCCACTTCACAAAAGCACTGCATTGTCTGGTAAAAAGAGATTTATCAAAGTGTCATTACAGTCAAATCCACCCTGAGCAAGAAAAATCAGGTTGTCACAGAATACCTACCACCCTAACAAATTAAGATAAAAAAAAAAAAAAAGAAAGAAAATCACGGATTATTTTGAGCACACAAAGCAAAAGAACCAGCAGACCCAGATGCTTGTATTCTCTTACCTTTCAGTAATAAATGTGTAAGTTTTTATCTTACCCATGTATTACAGGAGTTTCTCAAAATACTTTTGGAGAAAAAAATATGAAAATTTGTTAAAATCCTTAATGATAATATTATCAATGTTCAAAAATTATCTACTACATAGTATGTATTACAAGAATACATGTATAATGAGATCAAATTGCTAGCATCTTATCACATTTCTGCAGAAGGTGGTCCTTCATTTGCAAGCTGACACCTTCAGCAAGCTGACACCTTCAGCACCCAGGCATCTCCCTCTCCCTCAGAAGTCAGCCAACCAAATGCATAATCCTACCATTCATCCTGCCTGAAACACGTGGACTTGAAGCCTCACTGTAGTTGGCAGCAGCCATTCAGCCCCCTCTTCAACAGAGACTTAGAGTCAGTTATTCTACTGCTAATATCTGCATTGGTGGACTTTACTACCTATTTCTTCAGCATATCTATTTGTCCTGTGCTGCCTTGAGACCTCTCTGTTGTTGAGGGTCCAAAATACATCCTTAAGCTGCATATATTCTTCATGCAATGCATGTCACATGGGATTACATTTTCAACCTATTGTATATATACTATCTTTCACTGAAGTGAACTTAAGCAAAATGTGAGTACATATATGTACTCACACTGTAGATGTGAAAGGCATGTGAAAATGGGACTCAAATGTATATTAGCCTCCTATACTTAATACAAGTTCCCCTGCAGAAGAGACCAGGTGGCATAGGTCCAAATAGATCCCAAACAGTTACCAAAAACAAAGATATAGGATGATCATAGAATTATGGAATGTTAGAGGCTGGAAGTGACCTCATCAAGTCCAAGCTCCTGCTAGTGCAGGAACACCCAGGGCAGGCCACACAGGAACATATTCAGGTGGGTTTTGAAAGTGTCTAGAGAAGGAGTCTCCACAACCACTCTGGGCAGCCTATTCCCCTGCTCTGTCACCCTCACAGCAAAGAGGTTTTTCCTCATGTTCAGGTGGAACTTCCTGTGTCCCAGTTTGTGACCATTACCCTTCATCCTATCACAGGGCACCACTGAAAAGAGACTCTCCCCTTCTACTTGACATCCACCCTTCAGATATTTATAAACGTTAAAAAGATTCCCTTTCAGTCTTCTCCAGACTAAACAGTCCCAGGTCTCTCAGCCTTTCCTCATAAAAGAGATGTTCCCGTCCCTTTATCATCTTTGTGGCTCTCTGGTGGACTCCCTCTAGTATTTCACTGCCCCTCTTGAACTGGGGAGATGAGAACTGGACACAATACTCCAGATGTGATCTCACTAGGCCAGAGTAAATGGGAAGGAGAACCTCCCTCAACCTGATAGATACACTCAATGCACCCCAGGACACCATTGGCCTTCTTGGTGACAAGTGCACATTGCTGTCCCATGGATAACATTGTCCACCAGGACTCCCAGGTCCTTCTCTGTGGAAGTGCTTTCCAGTAGGTCATCCCCTAATCTATACTGTTGCATGGTGTTATTCCTCCCCAGGTGTGGGACTCTACACTTATCCTTACACTTATCCTTCCTTAGGTTCCTCTGTGCCCAGCTCTCCAGCCTGTCCAGGTCTCTCTGAAAGGCAGCACAGCCTTCTGGTGTATCAGCCACTCCTACCAGTTTTGTATCATCAGCAAACTTGCTGAGGGTACACTCTATCCCTTCATCCAGGTCACTGATGAAGATGTTGAATAAGACTGGACCCAGTACTCGCCCCCAGGGAACACCAGTAGCTATAGGCCGCCAACTGGACTTTGTGCCACTGATCACAACCCTCTGAGTTCTATTGTTTAGGCAGTTCTCAATTCATCTCACCATACCACTCTTCTAACCCACACTTCCTGAGCTTATCCACAAGGATGTTATAGGATACAGTGTCAAAAGCCTTGCTAAAGTCAAGGTAGACACCATCCACTGCTCTCCCTGCATCTACCCATTCAGTCACATCATCACAGAAGGCTGATTAGTCAGACATGACTTCCCTTTAGTAAATCCATGCTGGCTACTCAACTAAGAATCTGGTAGCATGCAGCTGTAACAGTATAGACACTTGAGAGAAATAACCTGAAAGGGAAACTACCCTAGGGAGATTAGGGAAATAAGACAGATTATTTTTTAATATCTAGTTTTGAAATGGGACTGAAATTTTCAGATTTTATGGATTCGTACACTGAATTCCCATAAATTTGCATCTCCTGGAAAATATTTCATATTTCTTTTTAAGAAGGGAAAATACACAATTTGTTGAAAATGAGGTAGAAAAATCACTACACTGTCTTTTCTAGGGTTACTTTGTTTCCAAAACTGGATGAATAAAAACTCTCTTTGTTTAGACACTGTATGAGCAAGCACAATAGCAGACAGATGTATACAATATTCTTTTAATTCAACAAGTCTTTCTAAGCAACTGTTATATTTTCTTTGTTTTCTTACAAAAAGTTGTAATTAACACTTTTATCACTACTTCTATTAGTCTTTCATGAAACTCACCATTCAGTGTCAGTGTGTAACTATAAATATTGTTTTACTACACCATTTCAAATGAAATTATAAAATAACAAAGCAGAATAAAATGTCATCAATCTATGGCTGCGTTAGTCACAGCCATAGCAAAATGCATGCTTATTCATATCTAACCTCACAGGGTTCAATAACCATGGCACACTTTAGCTCGTATTTGGCACTTGATTATATCACCGAACTCCCTTTTTGCACAGTTGGCATAAAGAGGCCTAATTATTTACAAATAACTGTGATCCTCCTCCATCTCTTTCCTCTCTAAAAGGCTGGGAACATAAAGAAGAACCAGAGATTACCATTAAAGAACTGGGTAGTGAACAAACTGTGAATGTTGACAAGCAGGTGTATAGTCTGAGAGAAAAATTATTTAATTAATAAAAGCAATCACTTCAAAGTAGGAATGGCTACTGTATAGGAATAAATGGAATCCTCAACATCAGTTTCACTGTCATGCACGTTTCAGTTACAGTCAGACATGAAAATGGGCCAGCGGATTTTTTTTTTAGTTGGAAACCTGTGGAAGAAATGGAGGCAGATACCATCCTACGTGATAGTTTCTCAGTGCAAACTGTATCACATGAATTCCAATGTAATGTCAACAAGGATGGAAAAAAAAAAAATCTCAAAAAGCAGAAAAAATATTTTTCTTGGGATATTTTGTCTGGCAGTCTCGCAATTGATTTGATATTACACAGTAAAAAGTGTGGAGAAGTCAAGCAAGGAGTAGCTAAATTGTTGTCTGGATTATAACTGCAACACATTTTGTTTGAGAACAGGAAAAAAGTGGGCTAGATTTCTGGGGACAAACACAAAAGCAATGAAAAGCCCCAAAACCAAACTCAGAACCGAAAAATTTTGTTGGTAAACTACAGGCCTGCAAGACAGCTCATTACCTGTGAATTTGAGAGAAAAAAAATGAATAAAAACATACTTTTGTCATTTCATCGTTGCCCAGAGACCCACCCCAGCTTTTCTCCCAGATTCAAAACTTCACCTGAGGGGAAACTAGTGTTTTCTAAAGTGCAACAAGCTAATTCTGAAATCTGTTTCATAGGGAGCTCTTGAACTCAGTTCAATCACCAAGTGTGACATGACTTCATCTTATTCAGTTATCTGAGCTACAAGATATTGTCCCCATGTTTCTTCTTCCTATTGAATGATTGTTTCTTCATTCTATTCAGCTTTTTAATTCCCTAAAATGGCACTCAATGTGAGGGAGGTAGGGAATTTTTCAGAAAACAAAATGAAGAAGGGGAAACTAAAGAAAGCATTCTATCAATCTATATGTTTTGACATTAAGAGATGGGATTTCGTATCAAAGACTCACTTCAGTATGCTGATCAGGAGGTTTAAACAACAAAGACATAGACAAAACTCGTAACCACATGTTTTCCTAAGAAGTAAGCACAGAATAAAGCATCAAACATTAGCCAATTTATCTTCATCTTGCCAGTGTACTGCCAATAAACACTTGTAACCTTTAACTTTTCCCTCATCCAACTATCTCTAGACATCAATAAGGGGCTATAAAGTAATTTATTAAAATACTTAACCTATCTTTGATGTATAACTGCTCTTAACAAAATGTCTAAAATGTGGTTGCTCTCCCTGGTGTGTTACTTTAAAAGCCCTTTAAAAATATTTTTGAGCTGCTTCAGGGCCAACAATGGTTTCATAGCTTGATCCTCATGGCTGAGACTGAAGCAAAAGTGAAATTCCTTGTTTTAGTAAACCATTTTAGTTTGCTCACTAGAGCAATATAAATGTAGAGACCTTAGGGTGAGATCTAAAATATCGAACAATTCACAGTGATGGTGACATGTACCTGTAATACTACATTAATGATATGACAGCTGTAGAAGATGTGGGGGCTGCATGAAATAAACTGAACAGAAGTGCCCAGCATCTGCTCAGAGTCTTTTAACCAGTAGGGTTGTTATAATTGTACAGATAATCACACTGGAGGATGGTATGAGAACATATGCAGATGGTAAGTGGAAATATGGCAAATCACATCTACAGAAGGTGAGGGAGTACAGCGAGACCTACATAGTCACAATACAGGAGAAAAAAAAAAAATCTATCACTTTTCACACCATAATTTGGCATCTGTGCTTATCCAGCCTTTATTTTGAACACGCAAACTGACAGATGTAAACAACAATATGAATAAGAGGCAAGATTTATTTCAATACTTTGTAGATTAGAAACAGCAATGTGAATCTTGCCAACAGTCAAAAGATTAACTAGAAAAGTAACTAAAGCACTTCAGCAAATTCTCTGCTTTTATTTGATCAGCTTATATTTTGGACATTCAAAGAGAGCCTAAGGAGAGGAAGTAGATGATATATGTATATAGTCTATACACATTCCCACACTGAAAATTATCAAAAAAAAAGTTTCAGTTTTCAATTGAAACTTGAATATTTCAGCCATTGCCACTCATAAACAAACATTAAAGTACAGAAAGGACCAGAGGAGATAACTCAGGAAAAAAAAAATTAAAAATCAGACAAAAAAAATATGTATATATATTAAAAACCAAGGAGTGAATACAGGTATGGATTAAGGGTTCAGCTTTGAGGTTGCCAGTGGTGATTTATCAGCTCCTTTAACTGTACTTTCTAAATTCAGCAGCTACATCTACCTTCCTATAACTATGACTGAAGCAGTCAAAATTGGTCCCACAAACAACTTTAGTGGCAAAGCTGCACATTAGTCAAACATACATCGTTTTCTACAGTTTTCTTTTATAAATCAGCTATAAAGCCTCAAACACAATACTTCATCATTCAGTATGGTGCAACTGTTTTTAAAGCAAGATTAATTGCACAGTTACTGTTTGGTCTTTTATTTCCATAGTTTTCCTTCCCAGCACTGATGGCAAGGAGACTTAGTGGGTTTTGTTTCTACCCTGGAACTCCCATAAGATGTATATGATCCTACATGAAATACAGCATTCCTATCAGTTCAGCTTTCTGGTTGATGAGGCAGTCATGTAACTCCAAATATCGATCATCTTCTACGCTGAAGGTATAAGAGCAGGGACAACTGTTAAGAACTTCCTAAAAGAGCCTGATTATAGTTATTGGCCCTAAGGGCATAAACTTTTGCGGGGATAATGCTCTACAATAGAGACACTACTGTTATTCAGAAAAGTAAAATCTCATGCAGCACTTACTGTATGCCAGTGAACGACAAATTCCAAAATAGTCCAACAAAAAGTGGCTTAGATGTGCATTCTTCATGGTGGTTGAAATAACTATCCAAAATGTATAAGACTCGATGAAATTTAAACAGAACAACAGAATAAAAATAATGAAGGCCAAGATCAACAGGCAGGGAAGTTACATTCACTTACTAACAAATACACATGGCATTTCTTAATAGGTATTTTGTCAGTGCTGTCACCCCTACTAACAAGGGAAGAGAGAAACCCTCTTTCCAGGAATGGGTCTGCTTCCTTGGTAAACTGCTTGGAGGTGCCATTGCAAGGAAAGGGTATCCAAACCATTTCCCTGCTTTGTAAAGTGAACTTGCCATAGCATACACTATGAGGAGAAAAATCCTGTTCCTGTAGCTGCCCAGCTTTTAACAGAGGATGAGGTTCTGTAGTGTGAGCATCCAGCACCGCCCATTGTAGGGGCCAGTGAGCAACAGCAGCTTTTCTCTGGATCAGAGCAGCAAAGGAGGCAATGAAAACCTCTGTGGTAGGAGCCATTACCAAGGACAGTTTCTATTGCAACAAGCTGTTTCAAGCCATCCTAATAATCAAAGCATATACTCTGCCTTTTTTTCCCTGAAACCTAGTTCAAACCTAGGCCAGCAGAATTATTCCCAGAACTGGAATGCAGCATCACAAATTTCCATACAGACAGATTTAGGAATTAATAACAAAGAAAAGGGGTGGAATATTCTTCAAAATATTTATAATCTATTTGACACAAAGATAAGAGATACAAGACAAAGAACTTGTCTCAGCCGCAGATAAAAGGGAGACGACCACAGTAGAAGCAGACAAAGTATTTGGAGAGGATGTTAAGGCACCAGAAGTAACAAACTGTATGACAGAGCAACCAAGCCATGTGCAGTTTTTCTGAGGAAAGCAGGATTAAAGCAGTTCTGGATAGCTTTAGCACTACTCAGTACCTTTACCTTCTCAGTGAAGTGCTATGTGGTACTTATATTAACATTATTCTTGGTTTAGATCATTTCAGTTCACAACTGAATTGTTCAGGTACTCAATTCAGCTTATACAGGATACACATCCCCTACAAGAAACTTACAGTTTGAACTTGACGTAAAAGACAAGATTTGGAAAGACAATAGGGACAGAGTAAAATGAAACAAAGAACTCAATATCCAACCTCCACAGAAAGAAAGAAAAAAAAAAGGAAGGAAAAAAGAAAGAGAAATAAAAGAAAGTAAGTTTAAACAGGAACATGATGAGAAACAATGAAGCAACTTTCAGACATTTATAGAAAGTTCTTTCAAGCATAAAGGGCAGATTGGGAGAAAGTGCTATGAAAAGTTGAAAGGATGGGAGCAGAAACTAGTGAGATCTGAGACAGGAAATGGCCGGGGGGGTGGGGGGGGAATGAGGGGGGGTAAGTTTTGAAGTGCTTTGAAAACGAAAGGATTTTTTTTGTGTGTGAGGTCTAGTAGAAGAGGAGACAGAGGAAGAACCTGAGCAAGAAATGAAACAGTAGAAAATTCTCTCTGTAGGACATCTCTAGATGGTATGAAGGGAGAAAGGTTGAAACTGGAAAGGATACAAAAATACGTCAGCATAACAGTGGGAATCTGGACAAGAGATTGTGTGCCAGATTTAAAAATAAATAAAAATAAAATCCCTTTGGACTCAGAATTTGCAAGACTATAACTGAGATCATAATCCTGGTTCTAAGATCCATTTCAGGCTTCACTGACATACAGAGTAGTGATTATCTACAACAACTAAGAGCATGGAAGGGGTGAAAATTGGGAAGATTTAAAGCTATAATTCAGCCATATTGAGCTAAGTAAACACCTGTGAATAGATAAGAGGGACACAAGGCACTATTTTAGATTGGACAAAAGTAGACACATAGAATAGCAGGCAACTGACACAGAAAGGTTGATGAATTTGTGCATGAAACTACTAAGAAGCAGTGGAGAGCAAGGGAAGAGAAGGTGACCATGGGAGACATCCTGCACAGAAGTACCAAAGGGAGAGATTTAAAAAGCACATTCACATCAACACTTAAATAGATCAAGTACCAGGAACACAAGAAATTAAGGGACTTCCTCACAACATACTGACAGGCTGACCACGGAGAAAAAGAAAGAAGCTATTCAGAACTGTCTTATAGCACCAACCATGTCCACAGCTCAGCACTTATGCTATTTCTTTAACAAATTAGCCTATGCAAATAGAGAGTACTAATTACTGAAATCTCAGATACTTCAAAGGCAGTTTGATTATTGCTCTGGCTGTGGATGCTAAGAATCTGAGATGATATAAACAGGATTTCCAACCAGTATGCTGGCACACTCTACTGAAGTTAGGCAAGTCAAAGTAAATTTTTATTATCATTATTAACACTGAAACCATTCTAACTGTGACTTAAGCAATACAACAGTACTATAGAAAAACAGTGTTTCCTAAAGCATGAACTAGTCTAACATAAGACTTAAGAATAAATCATAGCACAAAATGACGGCAACCTTAGACTGTAGCATTGCTAAGTGGCACATAGAAGTCAAGCCATATTTCACAGCAAAGAGCATAGATTTTTTTTTTATTTTTTTTTTTTGCTTCTATTGTAGAACTCTTACTACATGTCCTGATTTCATATCTATTAACAGACAACCAGTAAACTGCAGCTGAAAATGGGGCAAACTACTGAGTGCTATTTGAAGTAGATGCTGAAAAGGTGCTGATTTGGTTTGAGAAAGCTACTGCAACATTTATCTGTCATACAATGGCTGTCTTTTCCCTCACCTTTCACCATTCCCTTCAAAGTGGTCACAGAAATTGGGAGCAATGCAGGAACTGCTGTGCTGAGCAAGTATGAGCAGAATATTGCCTGTGCCTGCCCAATTCCCCTGAAACTGAACAGGGCAAGCTTGAAGCTACCTTGCAATAGCAGTAAGCAGACAAGCCAACTGCAGGAGCCAATTAAAGTTTTTGCTGGGTTTTTTTTGGGTTTTTGTTTGGGTTTTGTTGTTGTTGTTGTTTTGGTGGGTTTTTTTGTTGTTGGGTTGTTTGGTGGGGGGAGGGGGGGGGCGTTCAGAAAATACCACGAGAGAAGATTAATGAAATTG
>JAAGNO010020591.1:0-34792 GCA_033439905.1 Ceryle rudis | reverse complement strand
ATCCAATTAAAGTTTTTGCTTGTTTTTTTTTGGGTTTTGTTTGGTTTTTGTTGTTGTTGTTTTGGTGGGTTTTTTTGTTGGTTGTTGGGTTGTGTGGGGGGGGGTTTCAGAAAATACCACAAGAGAAGATCAATGAAATTGTATTTGTGAAGCATTACTCAAATTCCTAGAGCTGGTAAAATAAGAAATACTAATAGACATATGGGGTTTGACACTTAAATATATTTCATAACAAAAAAAAAATGCTCAAGGCTGCTGAAGGAATGAGTATTTACTCAGGTGCTGTAAATGAACACTGTGTCCATCAATCTCAAACATTCATCTGAGTAACAGTCAATTAACTGATCACTTGCAATGCTGACAGGCACCAAAATTAATGGCATCTGTCTTTTCTAGTCAAGATAAAAGAGTAAGTTTTGGGGGGAAAAATAAATATTCTAGCTGTACAATAAGAAACAGGTAATATTCAAAGACTTGTACTTCTGTCCTGATTTAGGAACAAATATTTCTGTCATTTGAAAGAGAATGGAACCAGTTTGCATAAAATATACATACTTGACTCTCCAAAAATTTGCAGTCCTTTCATGTTGAACCCACAGAACCTTAGGAAACCTCATAAATTTTGAAATATGGGCAGAAGTGTATCCCTCATGCTCTTCCTTTTAGTCTGTTATCATAAAGCTCATTGAGACAATAGTTTTCTGCAAAACAGTCTTCTTCAAACATGAAAGCAATTCCAGCCTCCAGGAAAAGCTTCAAATGTGTTCACAAACCATGACAAGCTCTATCAAGCAGTGTTAACCCAGTCCTGAAATATTACTATACACTGAAGCATTTGGATAGCACTGTGATTTATTATGTTTATGTTTGTTGTATGGAACTATGTTCACTTAGACACACAGCTCTCTGTAAGAGGGAGGG
The DNA here is from genome assembly GCA_033439905.1 of Ceryle rudis. Taxonomy (NCBI): domain Eukaryota; kingdom Metazoa; phylum Chordata; class Aves; order Coraciiformes; family Cerylidae; genus Ceryle; species Ceryle rudis. The sequence continues at coordinate 33,871 of JAAGNO010020591.1, read as the reverse complement.
AGGAAGGGAAGAAGGGAGGGAGAAAGTTATATCTTTCCTTTTGTACACTTCTTTCTTTGGAATTTTTCTTTTTATGTTTGTTAAATTCTTAAGTCAACATGATATGGTTCACACATGTAAACTGAAGTACCTCCCTAAGTACCTGCAGGATCAGGGCCTTGCTAATTCCAGTATCTATTTCTGTCTCTTTATAAGCTTCAACTTCATGCTAGTTACTATTTATTCAGTAACAGAACATCTAATATCATTCAAAAACAATGTTAAAAATACACTGATTTACAAAATAGTGCACACAAGGAGTCTGAAATTGAGTACTGAATTTCAGTGTTGCTTCAGATAATGTATTTTTTGGGTCATGATTACTTATATTCTAGTGTGCTTAATGTAAATTACTTGGCACAATAAATAAAAAATACAAAAACTTCAAACCTTTAGCACAAATTCAGTGACTAGTAGAATAAGTGCAGTGATACTTCTGACCACAAAGCATCCTCCCCAAGTACAATAACATTGATCAATCTGAATTAGGATGCTTTTTGATACTTGAATACCCTAAAAAAAAAATTTAAAAAATTTAAAAAAATTCTTCTGTTAGTTACTGCAGCTTGAGAATTAAATGGATTTTAGAAGTCAAAGGATACTTAAAGTTCACCATCAGTACACTCTACACAAAGTAATGAATAGTACAATATGACAGTAAAAATCGTATCCTACCAGTGTCCAGGCCATGCAGTCTGTGTACCAAAGCAGCACATTGTATATTCAGTGAGTATCTGATTTGCTCAGTGGTTTAGCTCTCTTGCTAAAAATAAGAGTGCTAGGCTTCAAAGTATGGCCTTCAGCTTGAGGTCACTGTGACCTTCAATGGATAACTAGCAAAAGATCACATGACAAAAGGTAAATCATTTGCAGGAGAGGCAGGAAAGTTGGAAAATAACAAGGAAACCAAACTGCTTCAGTGAAATGCTGTCTAGAAATTTATACTGGAATTTTCAGTCTGAACTTGCTTATACCAAGTTCATTAATAAATACAAAAGCTCTATAAAGAGCATCATCTGCATCCACAGCAAGGGAAGAAAAAACTACATAGTCTTGAAGCACACTAAAATAGCAGTGATACTATAATGTTTTGAGTGTTAAATCATGACTTAGAAACACATGAAAAAGCAAAGGAATTTTAAAATGCAAGTTTGTTTCTGTAAACATACATATTTATATATGTATACACTTACACACAGACATATAGATAGACATGTAGAGCATTTTCTTTGGCTCATTTTTAATCTATGATGTTTATGCATCTCTGCACAAATGATCTGCTTCTTTCTAATCCTTTCTCCATTTTTGTTACTTGAGTATTGCTCCACTATTTACTATGAAACTTGATCAAATAGACATTAAGAACAGGGGAAGTATAAACTTTTCTCTTTGATCTTCATTTTTGATACAATGATGCAATACTGCTTCTTATTTAAGGAACTGCTTCTGAATTCTTTTCCCAAAATTTCTCTCGTTTGGGGTACCATCCTTTTATTGTCATGAGAGTTTTGATCAAACAGAAATTACAAGATCTGGTATTCTCTTAGTTAAAGGAAGGTAAAAATGTCAGAGGGGTACCATTCCTCTCCCAGCCCACTGAATTTTACACTTGCATAGTCTTGTTAAACAACAAAATCTGTGGTGTTGGCATGGTTTTCCCCTAGACCCCTTGGGGCACTAGTAGCACAAAATGTTATGCATTTATGAAAATGGAGGGTTTGGGGGATGAATATGGGGCTGAGACAGCTAAGGCAGCCTACGGACAACATGGATCAACAAGCATTTCTACAAAGAGACCATAAATCAGACTCTGCTACTTGTACCATCAGACTGACTTTGTTTCATCTTAGCTTTAGTCTGGGAGGAAAGAGAAAGGTAGCAGGAGCCTAGTCCATCTACATTAAGTGCTAAACAGAATCAGCTTCCACACAGAGAAAAATTAGCCTCTAAATATACATATCCATCGCACATGTAAATTCTCCTAAAAAATCCCTAGACCACTGCAGAGCTACTGAGGATTGAGACTTTGACCATAACAATGCACTTAGCTACATTCTCCATCTTTGTTGCACCAAGCATAGCACAGGTTAGCTCTAAAAGATTCTAAAATCTTTAGACTTAATGAGTATTAGAAGCCTAAATGCGGTGCTGATCCAGATGCTTGTTAAAAATGTTTAGTCAGGCTGCAGATGCCTAAAGAGTTCACATGCTATAAAAAAATTATCTTAAGAACTGGGTGTCTATACCATCTAGAATTTTGTGTAGATCTTTGTTAAATAGTAAAAGCCAAAACACAACAGCCTTCAAAAACAACTTCTAATGAATGTCATACATACACTTAAAATATCCCTTTTGCAAAAGTAAAAAATCTATCAGCAAGAGGAAAATAGACTGGATTACAAAAATAAATACATTTTGTCTTATATTATGTGTCCTCTGAAACTTTCAGACAAACATACTCCCTTGATATGCTGCTACAGCATCACTGTTAGAAAAAATGCTTCTATATCATGCCATATTGTATCCAAACTAGGATTAGGACATCATTTGCCAGACTGAATTAACGTATCTGGCAAATAATTCAATGGGGAATCACAGATATGTGTTCTCACATTAAGTGATCAAATGAAGGGCTAAGGATAGCCCTTGAAAAGAAAGCAATTTTTGGATTATTGGTTAACAGTCTCAAACAATATTGACTCCAGGGAAAGTGCCTTCCTAATGAAACCAACAGCTCACATAATGAGAGCTTCCAGGGTCAAATCTGTAACCATTTTTTTTTGCTGAGAATGATGTTTCCTAGAGGAAAACCATCACTTTTGGAAATCTTAATCAAATTATTTGCATATATATGGTTTTATATATTTTCATAGACATTTGATTTTTGCAGTGATGTTAGCTGCTCATATGATTCAGGTTCTTGGAGTCCAAGCCCAGTGAATGAAATTGCCTTTTTATGAAGGCCATAGTGCCCTTAGACTGAAATAGCTAAGTAGTTATCTGTCCGTTTTTAAAAACAATAGAATAGTTTCTAAAGTTCTATAGCTTAATAGCATTTACCTTGTTACCCTTTTGTGGCATGCTTTACTGTTATGATTGGGGTTTTTTTAACAAAGATCAGAAGTTTAGAGGGATAAACATTCACTTGATATACATTATAACCATTAGGATCCTGCTCTTAATGGAGTAATACGCTTTCTCAGTATGGTGCTATCCTTACCTTGGACTAAAAGGCAGTATGGCTGTCAAGAGCATCATCACCCAGCTCTAGGACAGCTCTAGTAGATGTGGGAACACCTTTAAACAAATGACATGAAATAGTCCCATGGATGATACTGTCATTACTGCAAGTGCAACACATTATAATGCTGCCCCCCAGGCTCTGGGCTGAGCAAGCAGAAGGCAGTTGTGGGCATAGGAGAACCTGTGGTACATAGCAGTGGGAAGATTGTGCTGGGGCTGCAGAGTCAAGAAGAGGGCACGGAAGATGGAGCAGGGCTACCCTGCAAAGCCAGACACATGCTGCTGCTTTAAAACTGGAAAACTGAAGCTGTAAACATTTCTCATGTTCAGTTTCACTCTGTGCAATAACTACTGGTCACAGACTGAAAGACTTACATTAGTTACTGGAAAACAAAGGCTCTGCCATTTGCTATATGCTCCTTACAGATTTTGTTCCACACATTTTGTTCACACAATAAGTTCCTTTGGAAGAGGATAGAGTAAAAGAAGCAAAAGAGAAAGACTGCAGTAGAAAGACAGACAAAAGCAAAGACACTGCTTATACCAGACATGAAAACTGAAAATTTTCCCCCACCCTCATCACTCTTCAGCTCTTTCATGCATTTCTTTATGTAGAGCCCTAGCCTGAGACACAGACTTCCTTGCCACAGCCCCAGGTAATGACAATCTTAAACTTGCTAGACTGTTATGCTGGAATGAATACCCTTTGACACAGATCTGCATCAGCTACTTTTGGCACCTTTATCTATAGTGTGTAAGTACCACTATTTTTTCCTGACTGGCTTCTCATCACTGAAAGTCAATATTCCACACTCAAGCATGATGACATATGTGCAAACCACTAGATTCTTAATAATAATCTAGAATTACTATACTTCCACCAAACGCTCAGAAGCCCACTGCACTGGCATACTGCAGACCCAGACTGAAAAAAACACTCCTCCATCATGCAAATTCAACACTGTCAGCAAGTCTGTAGGGAGGAAGAAAAGAAAAAAGGGAGGAGGAAAAGCAAAAGGCAGGAGAGGTCTGAGCTCAAACTTGCCCAAGAGCCAGTCTCAGTTGTAGTCCTGGGCAATGGTCCCCAGAAGACACCATGCAATAGGGCCTTTCTAAAGTCTCCAGCACCACCATTTCATAAAATGCACATCGTGACAGAAAAATCTAAGTGATTTAAGAAAAGACCACAGATTCTACTTCCTCACAAGTGCTACTACTTCAGTATTTGTATCAAATAGATAGGTCAGATCTCAACAGGTCTACTGGAAACTAGATGAGATGCATTGCTTAACGTCCAAAGAAACCATCTATGTTTACACACACACTGAAGAGGACTCATAAGACTAAAGAAGACATGGAAAAAGACAAAAGAGGTAACTTCAAACTTTTTTTTCTATGATTTTGAAAAATAATAATAAATCACTGCACTAAAAATACTTCTATTCACAAATACTGGGTCAATTGCTATTTTTCTTAACCTCTTAAGAGTAGATCCAGGAAATTTTATTGGTCCAGAGATAATCCAAGTATAGCAAACATAGTGAAAATGTTCAACACAAACCAAAATAAAGGCCTGATACAATGTCCTTCATGTGGCCTCATTTTTTTAAAAAGAGGAAATATATTTTCAAAAATACATTTTCAAATAGACTCTAAACATGTTTCTGAAATAATCATAATCATATCCAACAGCATAAGAATACATAGTAAGAAATAAACTTATTTGAATAAGATTAGAATTCTTTTGTAATATTAACCCACAGCATAATTCAGATAATGTCTTCTGTCAATAATCAGAACTTACCATATTGATTGGGTCAACTGGGCCAATGCTGTTAACATAGACATCTGTTTCAATTACCGTAGTTCTCACTAAACAAAACAGTAACCATAATAATTACATATTTAATTAACTCTGTACATTGTTAGTGTAATTTAACCTATTTACTAAAACAACAAATCTGATATTCTTTATTGGATTTAGAATAATTAAATCTCTCTTTTATTCATTCTGCAAAGGATCATTTATGACTTGTCTCCCTTATCCCTTACAAATTTTTAGAAGTATCTACATGAATTTTTTACTGCACAATACAATCCCGACCTGTGCTTTGTGAACAGATATAAGATAAATACAAAGGTATAAAAGGAAGAAAAAATATAAAACCAACCAAACAAACAAAACCAACTAAGAACTGTCTTCCAACATAAAAATTTAATCATAGACAGAAAACCATGTTTCTGCTGCTACAATAAACAATGAGGTCTGGGAGCATATGTGTTTATCAGCTTCAAAGAATCAATATGCAGTGTTTTCTGTCAAGTCCTACTAGAAGTGTGTAACAAAAATAACATCACTTTTCACTACAGTTTTCTTCAAGTCATGCAACTATAACACACCTAAGGATTACTAATGTCCTTTCATCAGCTTTATTAATACACTGCTTCAAACACCAAACTGAAAGCTCCTCAAATGAAAGTCATTTAAAAATTAATTTCCAAGCTTATTTTTCTTTAAAAACAAAAGAGAAAGCACGTTCACTGAGCAGACAATAATTAACTGTTTAAAAAATTTATTCTCTTACGGAATATACTGTCTTTGTGCTCTTGAAGAAGGGCACAAAGTCTAAGTGACTTCCCATGAAAGTCACATCTGAAGTACAGGTGGCACTGATAATTCATTTTTTTCCTCCTAATTAGCTTATAGGGGGGAAATGTACACACAGAAGAGGTCAGGATACATTTTAACATCATCAATTTACCAAGTATTTTCTTCTAGCTCGTACTGGAGATCCAGAATGTGGACACAAGAGGACATATGTCCTAGTCCCCACTGGAATGAAGAGGGTTAATAACAAAGCTCTGCTGGTCTTTCTTTCATGATCTCGCACATTAAAATGAAGCATCTCTGTCCATCTGCAGATGGAAAAGGGGGAAGGTACAAACAAAAAGGTACTTTGATATTATAGGAGAGGGACCCTAGGTCATCAGAACTTATTTCTTTATACTGCAAACCATCAGAGATTTCCCACGTTCTTGATAAACCTAAAATCTTAAGTAAGAGGATTTTTCAAATCTCAAAAATCTGTAACTCAAGCAGACAAGCAGAAATCAACAGGGTATCATTAACATCCTTGCTAGCTACAATGACAGACAAGATGCAGTTCCTAAATATAATAAAATACCTTTTCCCTGACAATCTCACTTGGGAGGAAATTTTCTCTGATTACAAATCTGATTACTGGTGTGACCTTATAGGCCTGACAGTAAGACATAACAGTGAGGCTGCACAAAGAGTTTTCTGTACAACCACAGAGCAAGGAGTTACTTGATCATCATCTTGATCACCAAACTGAAAAATCTTAGTAAAAAAAAATATATAATGGATGTGTGTATATGCACATATGTATAACATATTTTACATATGGCACATCTGGAAAACAGGTATCATCTTCTTTTAAATTTGTGACCCTATTTTTCTTTATAACAACCCCACTGTTTGACTAGAACACAATGAGGTGGATCTAAGCGTGTCTTGCCTCATTGCTCAAGCAATGATGAACCTATTATTTTTCCCCCATATTAGTAGCAAATGTTTAATTCTCCTTAGTGTTAAGAAATGTTGTTTTGCTCTGAGGTTCAAGTGTTTTGACTCCAACTTTCAGCACTGCCTAGCCATATATCAAGTCTCTTCTTCAGATGTAAGTACCTACAGTGATCAGTGTTACCTCTGAAAATTGCCTTCAGTATGCTGAACAGTTCAAATTGCATACTACAAATGCAACCTACAGATAATCTGTTCAGCTTTGACTTCTAAACATGCCCTGTTTTTTCCAGATCTATCCTGAAATGCGGACAGCAGAACTGGTGTCTGGTTTTACTGAAGGAGCTCATTACTCTGCAGATACAGTCTCTTCAACAGTTTTTGTGTCATCTGCCAACTTTACTACAAAAATTCATGGCTGAAATCATTCAATATATCATTATTCTTGATCAAGACTTTCCTGTGAGGCCCTATTATAGACAGTCCAACCACTGATATTTCCTTATTAACAACTAAATTTTGAGATCTGATCTGTCAATGAGCCAGTTTTTAACTGAGGCTGTGTCAATTTTATGAAATTCCAGCTTACAGTGAGCATCCTTGATCTGCTACAAGGCTTCTCCTGTAATGTGCCATGGAGTTCAATTTGCTTTTCCCATACTTTTCTGAATAAGATTATTAGAGCCATTAGGAGCCAGTGAAGGGTCTGAAAATCTGCCTCTGTTGAAATTATTTTAATTGACCCAAATGATCCAGAGAAAGTGATCCAATCCTGGAAGACTGGAAGAGGCTATTTTGTTATGTTGGTCCTTCTGCATGGTACAGAGCAAAGAAGTTTTGTGAACTAGAAGAAAGAATCCATTCTTCTCACGTTCTTGAACTAAAAGTGACTAGAGTCCATTAAAATGACAGATATTGGAGGAAAAAATATTTTTGATAATTTGACATCCATATAATTACTATCGGCCATTTATTCTCCACAAAGAGATAACAGGGGAATATGATTTGAGAAGATTTTTCTTTGTGAATGCTTCCTATTTTACTTTGAAAATTTGGTATCAGCCTTGAAAATACTAAGAGTAGGAAGAAGGCTACTTAACACATCCCGCATGAAGTGCAAAAAAGTGCTGTACACTTAAAGAAGTTTCTAAGGAAGGGGAGAAACTGCTTGCACACTTTTAGTATTTACACTGAGAAACAATATGAGTCAGACTACAGTAAAGTAAGAAGGTGAGGGGACAGCAGATTGCATACTCAACAGAGAGAGAGAGAGAGAGAGAGAGAGAGAGAGAGAGGGAGAGAGAGAGAGATAACAGCACCAAGGGGTAGCTGTCCCCAAGGGATAGTTCATCAACTCCTAAGATAGCTGAAGGACACAGGTAACCTGTTTGCTAAGCCCAGTCTAGAGATTTCTACTCACTTTCTGATTTCCTGCTTTGACATCTTTTCTTCACTAGACTAAACTTCTGTTTCTGAAGGTTTGACTAGTATTGAGCACCATCTAATACAAGCACATAGCTATGGACAGCCTTGTCCCAAGAAATAAATATAGGAAACAAGTGACTCTTGTGCCTGGAATTCAAGGGAAAGAATGAACTTCCCAACAAGCAGCAAGACCTGGAAAGAAGTCTCTCCCAGCAGACATGGACAACTACCCTTCTAGTAAGGGATGAGGCTGCATAACCTCCAGGCTGTGGTGGGTTGACTCCGGCTGGACACCAGGTGTCTACCAAAGCCACTCCAGCACTCCCCTCCTCAACCAGACATGGGAGAGAAAATACAATTAAAAGCCTGTGGGTCAAGATAAGGATAAGGACAGATCACTCAGCAATTACCACCACAAGCAAAACAGACTCAACTTAGGGAAAATTAATTTATTGCCAATCAAATCAGAGTAGGGTAATAAGAAAATAAAAACTAAATCTTAAAACACCTTCCCTCCATCCCTCCTTTCTTCCTAAGCTTATCTTCACTCCCAGATTCTCTACCTCCTCCCCTGTAATAGTGCAGCAGAACAGGGAATGGAGGTTGCATCCAGTTCATCACACACTGTCTCTGTCCCTCCTTCCTCCTCATGGGGAGGACTCCTCACACTCTTCCCCTTCTCCGGAATGTGTAAGTCTTCCATTAACTTCTCCAATGTGAATCTTTCAGACAGGCTGCAGTTCACAACCTGCTCCAGTGTGTGTCCACCATGGGGTCACAAATCCTGCCAGAAAGCCCCTTCCAGCATGGGTTTCCCATGGGGCCACAACCTCCTTTAGGCATGTACCTGCTCCAGCAGGGGGTCCTCCATGGGCTGCAGGTAGATATCTGCTGCACTGTTAACCTCCATGAGCTGCTTGGGGACATCCTGCCTCACTATGGTCTTCACCATGGGATACAGGAAAATCTCTGCTCTGGTGCCTGGAGCACCTCCTCCACCTCCTTATTCACTGGCCTTGGTGTCTGCAGAGATGCTTTTCTCACATTCTCACTCCTCTCTCTGTCTGGAATTGCCATTGCAGTTTTCCCCTTTCTTGAACGCCATTACTGAAACTTGATGGGATAAATCTCATGACTACAGTGCAGCTATCAGTGGCTACAGACTGTACAGAAGGAACAGGCTGGAAGGAAGAATGAAGATGTTGCCCTCTATGTCAAAAAAATGGATAGAGCGTGAAGAGATGTCTCTGAAGAATAGCCATAAGCAGGTTGCAAGTTTATGGGTAATAATCAGAGACCAAGGCAACAAAGGGAACCTTGTGGTTGGTGTCTACTAGAGGCTGCCAGATCAAGAGGAGCCTACTGATGAACTCTTCTTACTCCAGCTACAGGATGCTTCACACTCACAGTCTCTCATCCTGCTGGGGGACTTCAACCTGCTGGAAAAGTAGCACAAGGAGCTGTGGGCAATCCAGGAGACTCCTGGAATGCATCAAGGCTAACTTCTTAAGCCAGGTAATAGACATCCCCTACCAGAGGGGATGCAGAACTGGATGTGATGGTCACTAATGCAAGTGAGCTAACTGGCGACATCAAGATTGGAGCCAGTCTGGGCTGTAGTGATCACTCACTGATGGAGCTCAGGGATACGGGTGAGGCAAAAAGTAAAGTCAGAAACCTGAATTTTAGAAAAGAAAACTTCCAGCTCTTCAAGAAGTTAGTCACTAGGACCCCCTGGGAAAAACTCCTCAGGGACAAGGCAGCAGAACAGAGCTGACAGATATTCAAGGATGCCTTCCATAGAGAACAAGAGCTCTTGATACACAGGTATAAGAAATCAAGCAAGGAAGGCAAGAGAATGGCATGGCTGAGTTGAGACTTGCCGGTTAAACTAAAGGGCAAGAAGGAACTGCACAGGCAGTAGAAGCAGGGACAGGTATCCTACGAAGAGTACAGAGACACTGCCCGGTTGTGTAAGGATGGGGTCTGGAAGGCCAAGGCATGGCTAGATCTGAACTTGTCAAGGGATGCAAAGAAGAGTAAGAAGGGATTCTGCAGGTATGTCAGACAAAAAAGTAGGGTCAAAGAAAGTGTACCCCCACAATGGGCAAGACTGGCAAGCTGGTAACAACAGAAGAAGGCTGAGATACTCAACAACTTTGTTGTTTCGGTCTTCATCAGGAAACTCTCTTCTCACAGCTCCTGAGACCACAAGACAAGGACTGGGGGAGCAAAGTTCCTCCCACCGTAAGAGAAGATCAGGTTTATGACCACTTGAGAATGTGAATATACCTAAGTCTATGGGATCTGATGAGATGCATCTCAGAGTCCTGAGGAAATTTGCTGATGTACTTGCCAAACCACTCTCCATGATATTTGAAATGTCCTGTCAGTCAGGTGAAGTCCCTGGTTGGCAGGAAAAAGAGAAACATTGCACCCCTTTTTAAAAAGGGTACAAAGGAAGACCCTGAAAACTACTGACCTGTCAGCCTCACCTCTGTGTCTGGGAAGATCATGGAACAGATCCTCCTAGAAGCTACACTAAAGCACACGGAGGTCAAGGAGGTGGTTTGAGACAGCCAGCATGGCTTCACTATGGGCAAATCCTGCATGAACAACCTTCTATGATGAAGTTACTACATCAGGGCACAAGGGAAGAGCTATGGTAATTGTCTATCGTGGACTTCTGTAAGGCCTTTGACACAGTCCCCCACAACATCCTTCTCTCCAAATTGGATATGGATCTCAGGGGTGGCCTGTGCAGTGGATGAGGAGTTGGTTGGATGCTAGCATACAGAGGGTAGTAGTTAACAGCTCAATGTCCAGATGGAGAACAGTGACAAACAGTGTCCCTCAGGGGTCCATACTGGGACCAGCGAGGTTTAATATCCTCATCAGTTACACAGACAGTGGGAGCAAGTGCACCCTCAGCAGTTTTGCAGATGACACCAATCTGAGTGGTATGGTTGACATACTAGAGGGATGAGATGCCATCAGAAGGGACCTAGGCAAGCTTGAGAAGTGGGCCCATGAGGTTCAACAAGGCCAAGCACAAAGTCCTGCATCTGGGGCTGGGGCAACCACTAGTATCCACACAGGCTGGGAGATTAAGAGATTGAGACCAGCCCTGTGGAGAAGGATTTGGGAGTGCTGGTAGATGAAAAGCTGGATGTGAGCCAGCAATGTGAGCTCACAGCCCAGAAGGCCAACTGTATGTGTGGCCAGAAGGTCAAGGGAGGTGATACTGATGCTCTGATCTGCTCTGGTGAGACCCTACTGTCTGTCCTGTGTCCAGCTCTGGAGTCCTTAGCACAAGAAAGACAAAGACCTGTTGGAGTGTGTCCAGAGGAGGACCACAGAAATAGTCAGAGGGCTGGAACACCTCTCCTATGAAGAAAGGCTGAGAGTGTTGGGGAGCCACCCATTCTAGTGAAGGATGTCCCTACTCACTGCAAGGGGGTTGAACTAGATGACCTTTAAAGGTCTTTTCCAACCCAAAGTATTCTAAGATTCTATGATAAATATGTTATCCCAGAGGCACTACCACTGTTGCTGATGAGCTTAGCCTTGGCCAGTGGCAGGTCTATCTTAGAGCAGACTGGCTTTGGCTGTATCAGACACAGGGGAAGCTTCTGTCAGCTTCTCACAGAAGTCCTCCCTGTAGCCCCCCACTGTCAGAAACTTGTCACACAAACGCAACACATAGGCAAATTCTGAACATCAGTTTGAGTACAAAATCAGTACTTTGAAAAATGTTTACTCTCAATTAGAAAAATCATAGTGATAAAAATCTACCTCAATCACTGACAAATTATATTAGTACTTTCTCTATCAAAAGTACCTCTTTTTTAGCCTGTATTTATCTAGGCCTGATCTTCAGCTTTTGATTTTTGAAATATCTCTGCCTGCTGAAGGGCTCTCCTTATCAGTAATTCTCAGTTTATAGATCCCCATCTCCTGACAGAAATGATTATCAGTATTGTAAAGGTGAAGAACATTGTACTTTTCATTGCTTAATACTGCTCCTTTTTCTTTACTCCAATCCTCAACATTATCCAATAGCATGCTAGTCCATCTAAATCCACTAAACAGCTCCCGTAGTTTACCACAATTCCCCATTTTGGAATGAAGCTCTAAGATACATAATATTTTTTATTATTTTTACTTATACTATTTAATTTAAACTTTTGATAGTTTAATCCAGGCTTATTTTCTTTCAGTATGTTTTCTAGAACTCCTCATTAATTGCATAAACAAACATCTCTTTTTGGTGATGAAGCAGTTATTTAGCAAATAAATTAGGCTACTACCATATTCAGAAATAAAAGAGGCCTTCAATCTGTAATAGTTTTTAATGGAATAACACCATTCTCACAACTAGTTATCTAAGAGTATTACTTACATGGCTAGCTATATTGAAAATTCGGCCTCAAGTGTCTACAGCAGGCTTCCATCTCCACCTCTGAAGAATATTTTCAAAGTGAATTTGATGAAAGCAGAGCTCTGTTCTCAACACTTCTTTTATTTTTTTATTTAAAAGAAATCCCTCCTTAGCAAATAGTCCTACCTCACCACTTTTATTATTTTCATCATTTTCTATGCATTGCACACACCCAGTACCTTTAACATTCACTGCCTATGCTCTTCTATATCTTGTTCTTGTATTCAATTTCCTTCAATTCTTGCAAAATATTCCTCATCTCAGAACACATACTTCTCTACCTTTACTTGATATTTTCCTGCTTATTCAGGCTTATTACTTTCCTGCTTATATCATCCTTTCATCAACGCTACACTAAGAGCACCTGTTCAACAGAATATCCCCCTAATACCCTGATCTTTTCAGAATTAGTGCTTCTATTAAGTCTCTTGAAAGTCCACTTTTTGTTCATGTATTCTTTATATCCCCATGTACATGACTGTTCACATTAGTGCACTGAGATGCAATTACTTACCTCAACCCCTGCTTACAAGGCAATTACAACTATCCACATTTCTCTAGGTATCCAATTTGTCTATGTCCATAAGCAATCATCCTCACCATTCTTAAAAATTCTATCAACGGTGACTTTCCTCAAACTATTGATTGAGAACACAGTATTAAGAGTTCTAGATATGTGATGATTATTCTCTATTTTTAATTAAACTTTCAGATTGATCAGTTATGTTTCACCTATATAATATACAACATTGGACATGAGACATAGTTGGAAAAAAAAGTGCAGTACGTTAGAGGCTAATGTTAATATATCAGTGTCCTTAAGGTGTGAGAGACGGAACAGTGTGCAGCCAGAATTCTTTCCTTTAAAAAGGAAAGGTGAAAAGTAACAGCCAGTTTGATGCAGGACTGAAACTAAAACAGTGCGGTTATAAAATCAGGTAACCACAAGGTAACATTATAATGAGAATAATACTGTTTTATTAACATAACAACACTCCAAGGTTGTATCTATAATTAAAGGAATTTATACTACAGATGAAACACTTCATTTGGTAACTACTATTACTTCATACTGAGCAGAAGGTACTTTAATATTAGTTCTTGTATGCTCCAAACACCTCAAAGTATATTATATTAAGTGAGTTAAAGACTATTAAGATTAATAGACATAGCAAAGACTAGCAGTTAATAAATCACTACAACTCATGGATATTTGAATGAGACAAAAAGAAAATGACAGTGTGGGGTTTTCCTATTAAAGTTCAGTATTGCCTCTGACATTTCAATTTTCATTTGGCTGTCCTTTATCATCTCCCTCAACTAAATGCATGTTTAACAATGAAATCCCTTGTCTCGCTCTGAGCTGCTGAAATTCTGTGTCTACATCAGGAAGAAAACAAATTCTGCTCTGGTATTCAAACCCCAAAAGTCCAGGTTCAGAACAAAAAATGTTGCTGTTGTAACTGAGTTTTGTAATTCAATAGTAAAAGTGATCTGTGGGATATTATTGCTTTGAACGATAATTAGAATTCCAGTTCAATAACCTTGTTGTACAAGTACTGACCTATACTCTGAAGATGTGGAATCTAACACCGGATTTTATCCACATAACTGACACAGACTAAGATGAATGCACTATAGTCTGATTTTGGTTTTCTGTCTGTTAGGTATCTCCTGCAGCTCCCAAGCAGCTGGAGAGAACACAATGCTTTCACCTGAAGTTGGAAATTTGATCTTATATTGCCCAAAATTTCTTCCTTGTGGCACAAGTCTGCAACTTTCCCTCCATCCAGAAGAGAGTCAGTCTTAACATTTGTTCTTCTGGCAACAAAATTAATACTCCCAAATGTCCCCTGTTCTCCTCACTCTGGCTGATTATTCACGAGCCTTATGTTTTAATATATTGGATGAAGGCAGGTCCCAGATAGCAATGGTCATATTAGCACAGAAGTATTGCATGAAGAGAGTGAAGAGGAAAAAGAAAGGGACATTTCTGTGAGAGAAGCCAGAACCAAGCGTCTTCTTTCAAGAACTGATACTTGGAATCCAAAAAAAGCTACACAGTGAATTACTCACAAAAAGGGAGAGGTTCTTGCCCTAACAAGACTCAGTACATAACCAGAAAAGTGGAGGTAAGGATTACACCAAAATTTTTCCATGTCCATCTAAATCCATTTGAAATCTCAGAATAAACTCCTTTTCCTCTATTTTCTCTCCACTTAAAAGTTTTATGGAGAGAGAAGAGAAACAGAATTCTCTTTTCATTCATCCCCACATACTAGCTAGTCATTAGAAGTGAATGGAGACAGTTTATTCCCTCCTATTTCCCTCATGTTGGAGCAAGTCCAGAGGTGAGACACAAAATGAATCAGAGAACTCAAACACCTCTCCTTTGAAGGCAAGCTGAGAGAGCGGGGATTGTTCATCCTGGAGAAGAGAAGGCTCCAGGAAGACATTACAGCAGCCTTACAATACCTAAAGGGAGCCCATAGGAAAGATAGAAAGGGACTTTTAAAAAGGGCATGTAGTGATAGGACAAGGTGCAGCCATTAGGCTGCAAACTGAAAGACAGTACATTTAGATTAGATGCAAGGAAGAAGTTCTTCGCTATAAGGGCAGTGAGGCAGTGGAACAGGTTGGCCAGGGAAGTTGTGGATGCCCCATCACTGGAAGTGCTTAAGGCCAGGTAAGGTGGGGCTTTGAGAAACCGGGTATAGTGGAAGATGTCACTGTCCACGGTAGGGGTGTTAGAACTAGATGATCTTTAAGGTCCCTTCCAACCCAATCCATTCTATGGTTCTATAATCCCTTTATTCTCTGCCGTATCAACCAATCAAGGGGGAAAAAAAAAAAAAAGTAATGCTATACATCTGTCACACACTAGGTGTTTAAGAAAAAATACGCTGGAAGAACTTTCTTGTTATCTAAATGTTTGCAGTAATTCAATTAAATGAACGTGAAGGCAAAGACTTACAACAAACTTCACGAGTTTCACGTATTATGACAGTGAGAGAAAAATTACTATTCAACATCTTCAGGGTAGCAATCAACAATATAACAGAACTAAGAAATTTGGGGAAGAAAACAATTTGTCAGAGGCTTTCAAAAGAAAATAGTTTGAGATTACATCTTTCTGTTCTATGTAAATGGAACAAGTCTGGATTGTTGCATTTTTTATCATACAGGATAGGAAATACCAAATATTTAACAAAAAAATCAAGCCCTCCACCTCTGCCTTCACAGTTCAGGAAACAAACTCAGAGAAAATAATTTATTTTACTTAGTTTGATCCTGCACACATGTGGTAGACAAGAGCTGGCAAGGTTACCATGTACTCCATGTTTTCAACACAAGATTCTTCCAAATATTTACACTTAATAGTTATATAGGAATTGTGGTTTGACTATTGAAAGACAGAATTGCCCTCCTACTGGCTGCAACATTTGAGCTATAGTAATGCAGTCTTCCTTCTTATATTCCCCTGGAAAAGATATAGTCCTAAATTATAGTTTTAGATTCTTATGCAGTTTTTCAAAATCTGAGCTAGAGGAAGAGAAGAACTGGGTTGAGTTAAATTTGCTCAACAGTTTCAATGCATTATCTACAGTAAGAGTAAAAATATTTAGGAATTACTCTTTAATAAACTACTACAGATTCAAGATCAAATTTTTAAATAAACATGGCTGGTTTATATCTACAGTTTTTCCTATCAGAACTTCTTAGTTAAACAAAGCAAACTATAATAGCCTTTTGATGATTTGTTATAGATTGCCCACTGTGCCCAAAAAGCAACACTGTACATAAGAAAAAAAGATTGTAAATAGAACATAAAACATCTGTTCTTGCATAGAACATTATTCTTACCAGTTCCAGAAAACCATTGCATTTTATTGCTGTTATATTTAGCTTGCTATATTAAGTTTTTAAAATCGCATAAAGCATATTTTTGCCATCTTTGATAAAATGCACACCACCTATGGTTCACATCTTCTATTTACTGAATTAGTTTATGGGCTTACCCCCAATATCTGGCCGAAGTTTATTGTCATATCCTTGAAGTAAGGAGTCCAGTATGTGAGTTACATCCCCACCATGAATCTTTGGTGCAAGGACCCATGTTTTATTCACCGTTAGATCTTCATCGTCCTCATCATCTGCTTTATCAGCTCTATGGCAAGTGAATGAAAAAAACAACATCAGGAAAAATAAACCCAAACTGAAATTGAATACACAGGAGGTGAAAAAGAAACTGATAAAATACTGAACACTATTTAGAGTACTTTATAAAAATCCAGATGCATTCTGGTGCCAACAGAAAGTGACAGGCCTTTATTTAAAACATCAATACTTTGTTTTATGGCAGTAAAGACTGTAAAAGCTAATAAATATGTCCAGAGAGGCATTAAGACATCACCCATACAGAAAAACTCAAGCCATGAGTCAAACCCATAAAAGCAGCAGTAGGATTCTGTTATTGTTAGCCTTTTCCTTGTGTTTTAAAACACAAAATGGAATTCCTAAACTTTTGATTTTAACACCATGGTACTAATATTTCTGAGATGCTTAATCGTGGTAATAAATACATCTTGCTGTCAAGAACATTAAAAGAATCTCCTTCCTAGCAGTCTCTGTTCTAGCTATGATATAAAAAAATGACCTGTATATTTATTCAACTCCAAATTTTAAGAATGTACACAAAGGTTACACCCATGTGCTATGAATAAACATTCACAGAAGCTGCAGTCATGTGTCAATTATACATCTGCATGTATATGTGGTACAGTTAAAATGCTTTATCATTCCTTTCAGTTAAGAAGATTATCTGTAAGCCACCTATTTTACCAAGTTGAAACAAATGTACAAGGAAAACACACATTTATTTATTGCCTATCTTTTAATTAGCAGCAATATATAGTTAAACACTAAGTCATTAGAAAGAAATTGCAATACCTTGGTTGCATCCGCAGATTCACTCGAATATCACAAAAAAGGTCAAAGAATGCCTGGAAGTAGTTTTCTTTCCATTTGAATCAAATGACTGTGGACTTAAGTAGTCCTCCAGCACTAAAGTTTGCAATCTATATTACTCATCCAGCTTATTTCAGGGAACTGCTATGGGCTTCAAGTCAACCAAAGTGCATCAAGTCTGATAGCAGTAACTCTGACAGTCACAAAACGTATCTTCACAAATGGATACTGGATAGCAATTATTACAGAATGTATACAATCCATATAAATCAGTTCCAATATTAACATAAGCATACATAATCCAGTAAAATAAAGGAATTAAATTACTGTCCTTGTACCAATTTAGATTTAACATCAAAACCAAAAATGTTACTGCTATATTATTAGAAAGGGTTATAAGGGCTTCTAAATTACGCAGACATATGCTGCCCTTAAAGCTGACGGTTGAACTTTTCAGTAAATTTCCTACAGGAGTGAAGACTACCAGCACGTTACATGTGGAAGCAACACTACATCTTCAGGAAGAAAGGACAGAAAAAGGAATCAGGAAAGGCTAGAGATGGAGTAGGCATGCCTGGCTTCTGCTGCATTCCTTTGTGAGGGTGCACCAAAGCAGTCTGTATTTGTAAGACCTTGCATCACCTCACAGCTAACACTTGCAAGTCTCACTAAAAAATTTACTATCTTGGCTGTGAAAACTGCTTGGTGGTTTTGGTAAGCCTGCTTAATTTGGGAAGTGCAACAAGGAGCTTGCCCAGCTCAATAGGTTCTCAGAGGATGGATAAAAGGCACTGCTTAGATATTGGGACTTTCATACGTAGCTTGCTGCAAACATGTTGCAAGAGTCTATTATAGCTGAAAGTAATATGCACTCAAAATACAAGATTCACTGACAGCTTCCCCTGTAACAGTCTGAAAAGTGCTTTCAGTCTTTTAAATTGAAATTCACTATAAAATACTTAATCTTCATGGCACTACATAGACACTATAGAAATGTCAGATATTAAATATTTAACATTTCCCATTAGCAGGATCCCACTAACAGAAGCACTAAAAGTAGAAAGGCAAGTTTTGTAAATGTACCTTCTTTTTCCCCTCGAAGCTACCTATTGCCATCTCTTTCATGTTTTGTTATCACATGGATTTATATATATATGTACATTCTAGATCTGCTTGCACCTTATGTCATCTGATTACTATATAAACTAGCTCATGGTTGCTAAGAGTGCAGAGTCAATCCCAGCCTTTCCCTAGGGGCATTAAGATGACAAGGAATAAAAATTTATAAGCACCTCTCAAAGGAAAGAGACATGTCCACTACAAAATTGACCTTTTCTTCTTCCTCTTTTTGTCCTCCAGCCCACAAACAACAAAACATACAGTGAAACTACAGACCCAGGGCACCTGACTCTCAGGATCAGCCCAATTATTTGGAGAGAAATTGAAGTGATGATGACACAATTTTGTCCTACTTTAATGTTCTTTCTACATCCCTATTAAGAACAGCATACATTTAGCCAAAATTGAGAAGTACAAGAGTTCAGGCTATTCCCACCTAAATCTAAGAGGAGGTAAAATATGATACCTCCCCACTTGTAGTCAATCAAGTACCTTGACATTTTGAAGAGTTCTTCATTTTATTTATAGATTCACAGGACAACTCAGGTGGGAAGGGATCGTGGGAGGTCTCTAGTCCAGCCACCTGCTGAAAGCAAGGCCACCTCTAAGGTCACAGCAGGAACAACAACAACAAAACTAGAAATACAGTTCAGATTTCCACTTTCTGTCTTGCTTGATCAGAGGACTTCTGGTCCTCTACCAATTTTAAAACTCTGAACTACGAACAGGTATACAGATGAGGACACTGATAGCTTACAGAAAACTATTAATAATGCAGATTCAGGGGGAGAGGGAAACATTCCAACATCTGAGAGCTCTTCCAGCCACTACTAAGCAAATCATTTAAGGAGGCACTTTTATTAGAGGCAATATTTCTTTACTTAGAGTCTGACAAGGGTCTTTGAAAATGTGCATTTCCTACTAATTACACAAAACTCTCATTTTATCTAGAAAATATCATACACTGAAAAAAGTACCAACTGCTAGAAGACAAATATACTACACTTCCATACCAGTACACTAGATTAACAAGAGCTAGTGGCTCCATTAGTTAAATCAGCAAAGAAACCCATGCAAATCAGAAATTAATAAAACCAAAAGTGAAGGAACTGGACTATTGCTGTTCCCAGCATCTATTCTTAGTCCCCCTATTCCTATCTTACTGTCCTTTTCAGAGATAATTGATAGTGATTAATCCATTTCACTACCAGAATACCACCTTTTTAACTCTTTTTTAAAAATGTGTCCAAAACTACTAAGCATGCAATAAAGACTATAATGTCTCTGCATTGCTGACGGCTCCCAGATCTACACATTTGATTCCTAAGCTGTAGTTACTGACGTGCAGCTACAGGAATAAAATAAGAAAGGAATGATGCTGGCTGCAAAAAGGAAGTGACCAGAATATATAGAAAGTCTGTATTCCCTTCAACGAAGCAGAGCACACAAAACCTTCCCACTTGAATTCTCAACCTGGATATGTTAAGGGGAGTTGCATAAAGCTCCCCCAGAAGAGCACGTAGACATAAGAAGGCAACACGATAGACATTGTGCACATAGATTCATTTCTAGGAGTCTGAATTTCTGATCTTTGTCAAATTAAATAGATTTTAATTACTCCGTTTCAAAGGTAGAAATCCTTTCAGATTTACACAGTCAGCAGGATCAGTTGAGATGGTGTTATCAAGATCTAACCGAGGTTGTTAGACCTTTCTTTAAAGAAACATTCACTTTAGAAAATAAAACGGTTCAAGACTGTTGAGCTTTTACCCAAGTTTCTGTGTGTCTTACCTTGCAAAATACAGCTTTTTCTCTAGGGTTTGGAATGGGGTACAAGGAAAGACAGAATCCAGCAAACTTCATTCCAAAGCAAAAATTCTTGTGTGCCATTCAAATAAAATAAGCAACAGTTAACTTGGGCTGAACACCTTTTTACCTCTCTGCAGTTAAAATAAATCTAACAAACACGTGAAGATTAATGTGAATTAACTTCACCCTCACTTTAACAGTGTAGCACTTTCTCTCATAACCCCAGGAAGAAAGGCAAACTTAATTAAAGAGGAATTCTTTTCCTTTCCAAGTTCATCTGAAGGTTATTTCACTCTACACAGAACATAACACTTGATACTCTCTCCATTTACTGTAAAACATTTTTTTTCCAACAAAGTTCACTCACTAGATCTTTTTCAGAATGTCTGAAGAGAAAATGATTTAGAACAAAAATATGACATGAAACATTAAAACATTTCTGTTTCATGGAATGATGTTATTTTACGCCTATTACTATGAGTGTGAATCTCAATTTTAATGATTTTATAAATAAGAGACTTCATTTCTTAACACACTTGTTGTTATAACACTTCAGCTAGCCTCAAACTGAACAGTAAACTGCATGTGTACAGTTAACAGTAATTAGGCAAAAGGTGCCCTAATTATGCTCTCTGTCCTTCAACTAATTGGAGACATTACCATGACTAACAAATCCCTGAGCACAAGTGACTAATGACTAAATAAGTCTTTTCAACATCAGGCAACATGCTCATCTTCAGACATTAATAACGTAGGCCTTTGTTCTCCTTTAAATACAAGAAAAACCAATCAGGTGAGCTTTAAGTTGCAATTAACATCTGTCAGGTTATGTAACAAACTGGGAGAAAATGGATATAACAACAGTGTTCCTACTGCTATTTGCATCGTGTGTATCAAAGTATTACACGTAGAAGTACACGCATAGCATGGGTGGGAGTATTTGAACACAGCTAGGTCCCAGGCTCCTATTCCCACCCAACACATTCAAGGGTACCCAATCCTCTGAGCAGCGTTGATTTACGTGATACCTGTAGATTTCTGGAGAATCAGTAGAGACTGGTCAGGAAATGTTATCTCATCAGTGTTCAT
The DNA here is from genome assembly GCA_033439905.1 of Ceryle rudis. Classification (NCBI taxonomy): domain Eukaryota; kingdom Metazoa; phylum Chordata; class Aves; order Coraciiformes; family Cerylidae; genus Ceryle; species Ceryle rudis. The sequence goes on along the minus strand of JAAGNO010020591.1, from coordinate 12,194 downwards.
AAATATCTGAAGGATGGGTGTCAAGAAGACTCTTTTCAGTGGTGCCCAATGGTAGGATGAGGGGCAATGGTCACAAACTGTAACACAGGAAGTTCCACCCGAACACGTGGAAAAAATTCTTTGCTGTGAGGGTGACAGAGCAGTGGAACAGGCTGCCCAGAGAGGTTGTGGATTCTCCTTCTCTGGAGACATTCAAAACCCCCCTAGTTGACCTGCCCTAGGTGATCCTGCTCTGGGCAGGGTGTTTGAACTCAATGATCTCCAGAGGTGCCTTCCAACCCTTACCATTCTGTGATTCTCCATGATCACTTCCTGCCTGTGCACAAGCAACTCAATCACACTCTCAGTGGCCATGAGGTTTAAACAACCCTGTTTAGACAGTGGCTCTGTCTATTTGGAAATAAAATGATCCTTTCATACAAGGAATACTCTGATGGTCATTTAAAAGCTAAATAAGAAGGAAAGTCAGTGTTTTGAAAGAGCTGAAAGGAACATATATTTTCCTTTTTGCCTTACACATGCAAATGAAAACAATAAGACTAGCTGTGTTAGTTCATTTAGCTGAGGATCTTCTCCAACACCAGCCAAAAACAGTTGCTTCAGTTTTACCAATACAGGAGTAAGGCACCATGACACTTACCTAAACCATGGACTTAGACAGCTGTTGCTCATCGGCTGTGTTTCCCAGCATATTACGTTTATGTCCTTTGTCTAAGTATTATACAATTTAACCTTTATTTTCCAGTACTGTTAAAAAAAAAACCCAATTTCTCTCAACTTTCAAACAAAATGGTAATGTTTCCCAAGTTGTAAACATGGGAGATGACTTTGTTCACAGCAACAGAGCTTCAGAGGTTTGAGAAAATATTGCATTTAAGCAGAATATGCTTCAAGAAGTCAGCTGAGACAGACAAGGTTTCCAAGGAAGGTTTCCAACCAATAAGACATCTAACCAACCAGACACAACCTTACTCCAGAACACTGAACATGATACGCTTGTATGCTGTAAAGAAGTATATTTTATGGCCCTAGCAATGAGAGTTCAGAGATCATCTGACCTAGACAAATACCACACATGAAAAAAGACCTAAAGCATTGTTGAAAAAAAAAAAAAAACCATAGCCACTGACACCCCAACATCCAGAGTCAGACATTTTTACAAAGGCTGGTGATGATTCTAATTCAGAAGCTAAACAAGAAAGTACTTAAGCATGTGTCGTGTATGATCAAGGTATAGAACCAGGTATAGATGAAAATCTGAACCCTAGGAGAATGGTAAGTTTAAGCATTGCCTAAGACAGAAGAAACTTCCTTACAGAGAGAGCAAAATGCAACTTCAACATGATACGAATGAGTAGTAACTCTTATATCAGCAAATTAAAATACATATTTATCTATTTCTTTGGATCTTCCTAAGATAAAACAAGGGCCTCAGAGAGACTTGTAGTATCCTTCACAAGCTGTAAAAGAATTGGGACTCCTGCATCTACATAAATATTACCTCTTTTCAGTAGCAGCAGTAACAGTAGGACCACATAGTCATGACTACTAGAATAGGGCACAAATACATTTTTCTTCAAAAGATTTTCTTGAAAGCTTACTTTCACTGCTAGCTGATAGTAGTGGATGGTTTAAACATCTCTCAAGATTTATCTTCCAAACTTCAAGAAGTAGCTGACTTCATACTCTTCATTTTCTGCAGAAATGAGCTCTCTTTTGCATTTCATCATCAGCTTCTTCACTGATATGCTTCACTCATTGCAGAAAATTTCTGTGAAAATAATTGTAACTGCAAATAAACAAATGCAGCTACTGAAAAATTGTCTCCAGAAAGCATTACTTGCCCTTATTAATCCTGTGGGATATAGAGTCACTGACATATTTCTTCATTTTCCTCCTTCCTGAACTGGTTTAGACACTCTTTTGACAAAAATCTCTTTCTCTTCCCTCCACCTATTCCATCTCAGATGCTTTTAATAATCTATTTTACCCTTATTCTGTCTTGCCAGACTTTGGCAATAATATTCTTTTGTGTGTCAAGAGGTATTTCTCTCTCCCACCAAAGTACGCTTTACTTATTCCCTACTTTTTCCAGTATATCTACCATATACTGTTAGGTTGATTTTTCTTCTAGATACACATACTGCCTTGTGCTCTTTGCCTTCTCTAATCTCATATTTTTCTGGCTATTTAAAATTTCCTGTCCTGTTTCCTCTTACCCTTCTTCCTCCTGAGTTTCTACTGAAGGGATGAATCTGGACCTTAAGTCAGCAGTAAAATTATCATGGAAAAGTGTGGGAAAAGAATTAGAAATTCTTCTACAGAAACAAACATTAGAATTTTAGATATTATTAAAGATGTGTTCCAGAAGAACAATATTGTTCCAAGATCTACACAAATGCTCTCATCCGAGTCAACATTCAGATAATGTTACATACTACTTGGAATTACACTGGTCAAATTTGTTATTACTTCAAATGGCCTTTAAAGATCTCAAAAAACTTCTCATGTGGACTCAAAGCATCACAAAAAGTTCTTTATTCATCAGTCTTCTCAGACTAATGAATGACTAATACAGAGTTAATCTCTCCTTGAAAGCTGATCCAGATATCGACATGCTAAAGCCAGTACAACTACTGCCTCTACTCCTATCAACTTGCACTCCAGAAATCAGATGAAAATTTTCCTCACATCTATCTATCCAAGTACAGCTAATTCTTTGTGCTGGCTCAGACCTACTGGATTCTCAAGCATATTCAGCTTGATTAGTACAGTGATCTCATTTTGACCATCTTATTAAAAATAGCTCTTTACCTCCACATGTGGTCACAAAAATATCCTTCCCAGTTTTGTAGACCTGATGGAAACAACTACCTGTTTTTGCAAGCTTCTCTTTTATGCTATACAGTAGAGAGCAAGAACCTTGCACAAGTAATACAGCAAACCATACTATTAAAAAAAAAAAAAAAAAAAAAAAAAAAAAAAAACCACCCACCCCCAAGCTGATTCCTACCATTTTCCACAGAATCATGCAGTTTAGAAGGGATCTTGGGAAGTCAACTTCTAGTCAAAGTAGGGCCAATACAGAATTCAGACCAAGATGCATACAGCTTAGTCCAGTCAGGTCTTTGAAATTCCATGGACAGAGATCTCACAACTTCACTGGACAATTTGTTCCACTGTTTAATTATCCTCACAGTGAATTATTCTCTTTATACATAGGTGATATTTCCTCTGTTGCAATTCATCACCATTGTTCCTCATCCTCTTACCATGCACCACTGTGAAGAGCTTACCTCTTTCTTCTCAGTCATCTCCCTGTAAGTTCTGGGGGTGCTGCTGCTGTTGGGTTCCCTCAAAGCCATCTCATCTCCTCATAGAGCAAGTGCTCCTGCCTGATCAGTTTGGTAGCCCTCTGATGAGCTCTCTACAGTTTAAACCAAAAACTGGATGCATTATCTAAATGCAGTTTCTCAAGTGATGAGAAGAGGTAGATAATCACTTGCCTCAACCTCCTGTGTGAATCTGGTCACACACAGACTAGGAGGCTGATGGCCCTCTTTGCTGCCAATGTTCTGGGAACTTCAGATTGTTCTTGGCAGAGCTGTTCCCCAAACAGCTAGTCCCCAGCCTGTCCTGCTGAGAGGGTCTTCTCACCCAGGTGCAGGACTTCGCACTCTTCCTTGATTAATTATATGTTCCCATCAACCCATTCTGCCGGCTTCTCCAGCTCCATCTGAACAGCAGCCTTGCTGTTTGCGTGGGGTTTTTTTGATTGGTTGGGGTTTTTTTTTACCAAGCATAGGAACTTGTTAAAAACAATGTTTCAACATGGAAAAAAAAAAAAATTGCTTAGGGAAGGCTGTCCTAATATCATTATTCCTGATGCTATGAGCAGTTCTTGTTCCACTCCAGACAAGTAAGGAAATAGAACACGCTTCTCACTTCTCTTCTATCACATCAATTATTCCACATTCTGATTACAACCTTGCAGAATGGGTTGTGTGGGTTTTTTTGGCTTACAAAAACTGGGTAATGTTGATTGTAACACCTACATTCAAAATGTATGTACATCTCTTCCTCTGTTCTGAGAAAATCATTATTACAATACCTTAAAGCATTTTTTTTGCCCAGGAAAAGTACTTGAAAGTGCCCATTATCTTCAGTAAGTAGGTCCTTACTTTTTTTTTAGTAAAAACATTTCTACTGCTATCTGAAAAATTAGTGGGAGTCCTTATGCCAACTACATTTTAATCTTAGAAATCAAGATCATATTGTCAATGAACATTTTTAAGACAGATATACATTCACCTTCCTCTACAAAATGTCTTCTGAGAAAAGCCTTCCAGTCATTGCATACAACAAAAAATAAACCTTATCAGGAAGATAAAGTACGTTTTAGGATAATCTGTACTGCCTTGACTGAAACTGAACTCTAAACCTACTAAAATTCTTAGGGATTTCTATTTCAGATGGATTTGAATGAAACTTAGAAAAGTAAATTGAGAAAACTTATCTCCTCAGTTAGTAAGTTTTACCTTCTTTGTGAGTTTTAGGCAGATCATGCAATCAAATAATTAAAATATAAACAGCCATACTCCAGTGTTCAGTCAGACGAAACATCAGAGAATAAATAAAAGATTTGGCAAACAGAAGATAAAAGAATAACAATAGCAAATTATAAAACCTATATATAAAAATGATATAACTCAAAAGGGACAAATGGTATTAAATAAAGGACAAAATATCTACAAAATGCTAAGTGAGGACATGATGATGAAAATGTAACATCTCTCTGGATATCTGAAATGTACTAATGAAGGCAGTAGCAGATCTGGGAATTTCAGACTAGAATCATTGCATGAAGACAGACACACATAAATCTATGCTACATGTCAGCATCCCCTTCAAGAGACTGCAAATCTCTATCTAAAGTTGACTGATAAAGCTTAATTGTCATCAAGTTTAGAATAAACTGATACATTGTTGATAGATTATGTGCCTTGATCCAAGAAACACTTTCCGTAGTGGAACTAGATTTAAATGAATGCTGATAACTATGAACTTAAGAAAAAGCAGTTACCCTAATTAGATGCCATCCCACATTCACTATAATATTCATCAAATTTCGAAGTCAACTTTGTTAGATTTCTACTTTAAAATATCACCAGCATCTCAAGAAATATACAAAATAAGCTCTCCTTTAGAAGTCATTTCCAGTCATTTAGGCTGCTGGTATTTTGACATAATAATGTTCTAATGCAATTAATTGCATATTTCCTGCAAAATCTTCATGTAACTACTACAGCCCTTCACAAACCCAAGTTTATACTATACATATAAATATATATAGCTATCTCTCCCAGGGAAAACGAGGGTACTTTATTTTTTAAAACTTCTACATAATTAATTCTTCCATGTGTTATGTATCCTATTTTTGGCTAGAATAGAGTAAATTTTCTTCCTAGTAGCTGGCATAGTGTTGTGTTTTGGATTTGGTATGAAAATGTTGATAACACACTGATGGTTTTAGTTGTTGCTAAGTAGTGTTTATCCTAAGTCAAGGACTTTTCAGCTTCTCATGCCCTGCCAGTGAGAAGGCTGGAGGGGCACAAGAATCTGGGAGGGGACACAGCCAGGACAGATGACCCAAACTGACCAAAGGAATCTTCCATACCCTACGATGTCATGCCCAGTATATAAACTGGGGGATAGGCTGGCTGGGGGCAACTGCTTGGAAGCTGACTGGGCATTGGTTAGCAAGTGGTAAGCAATTTCATTGTGCATCACTTGTTTTGTATATTCTAATTGTATTATTGTTGTTATTATCATCGTCGTTATTATTACTACTACTACTACTACTGTTATTTTCTTCCTTTTTTTGGTCTCATAACCTGTCTTGATCCCAACCCATGAGTTTTACTTTGCTTATGACTCTCTCGCCTATCCCACTGAGTGGGAGGAGTGAGCAAGTGGCTGTATGGTGCTTTGGTGTCGGCTGATGTTAAAACACATCATTACAGCATTGGACAATGAAAAAAAATGTCTTGACTTACAGTGACAGAGTTAGCCACCTAAATTAATACTACAACTTTTTCCTAATATAAATTCCATCCAGCTGAACTTTATTCTCAAAGATATATTGGACCATAATATTACATTAATAAGACTCTATAAAAATAAGACTTAATCCCTCATGGTACACTGCCTTAAATAAGAAGAAAACCACATATAATGAAAGGACTAACCATCTATTTAAGACCTCAAATAATTTAATCCAATAGGGATATATCTCATGTTACCTCAGATCTTTCTTATTCACTATGTCTGTCTGTCTTCCTGAAAAACAAAAACAAAACAAAAAAATACCTGCATATATATTTAGAAACAGAATTAGACATTCACACTTGACCAGAGATAAATGCAGTAACATGGAAAAGGATTTGAGGATCAAGGCAGAAAGCAAAAAAAAAAAAAAATGAGGTACACCAGAGCAGATAATGTGATACTGTATCTCAGCAGTATGGAAGTAGTAGCAGGGAAGCAATATTCTGTCTGTGTCTGCCATTAATGAGGCTAATATTTGTATAATCTACAATTTGCGGTCTGTTCTTCAATGAAAAACAATGGAATGGTTTTACAAAATGGTAAAACAAACAATTGAACATTTTCGGAAGAAACATAAGTAGCTCAATTTACTTATCCAAGCAGAAAATGTAAGCTGCTATCAAGTTGCCTCCTGAACTACATAGACCAGGGAAATACTTCTAGCAGTAGTTAGTACGACTGTAGCATGGATAAATCCAACTCAGTGGAAATTTCCACCCTGCATAGAGTATCTCTGATTACAACACATTTGTATAAAACTTCCATTTTGGACTAGATCATTCATCCTGCAATAACTATTAGCCATAAAACTGCACTGCAGCTTCTCATCTCTAAGAGGTCAGGAGGTTTCTCTAAGCAAATAATTTACAACTTACCATGAAAGATTAGGCTGGAAAAGGAAACTGAGCAGGAAGTTTTTTGATCAAAATACTGATTTCTTTAAGAATTATCAGGACTCAATTAATTCCAGGATTCATTCATTGCTCTGAGTTCTTGTCAAGACAAAATTTGTCAGAGGCACACATGGCGAGGAAAAGCTTTGATGACTGGTTTCCCCACTGAAGAGCAAACGGCTGCAGATCACACTCCATTCCTGAAGAGCACCTGCAGCCATGGGTCTGCACCCTGAAGTTGCCCTGCAGAACCAGAGGTATGAACCAAGACCTGAGTTTCCCCACAGAGTGTTGGGCATGAGGTCAAGTGGCTGCAGGGCCAGCTATAGCAGGTGGTACTGGGAAAAAGTTGGGATTTTTAGCTAGCAGAAGGTGGCAGGAGATCCACTGGCTAGAAGCCAGAGAAACCTCAGACTAGAAATACTATACCATACTTCATCGGATTCCTCCTCATCGAATCTTTATGCAGGGACTTAGAACAGCTATACCAAAGGAAAAAAAAACTGATACAGAAGACAGTAAATTCTCAAGTTTTGCTTATTTTCATAGCAGACTGGATTACTACAACAGATCTTACCAACCTGAACATTCACCGGTGAAAACATATTTTAGAAACTATTTCTTTCCATCTTTGCCATATCACTGAAATTTCCTTCTTCCTTGAAACATGTTCTGTTCTGGTCAACTCCTTGATAACCTTTCTAGTTGCCCCAGTTACCTCTATTATTTCAGTGCTGTTGCATAGAATCATAGAATGGTAGAGGTTGGAAGGGACCTCTGGAGATCAGGTCCAACCCTCCTGCCAGAGCGGGATCACCCAGGGCAGGCCACACAGGAACAGATCCAGACAGGTCTTGAAAGTCTTCAGAGAAGGAGAGTCCACAGCCTCTCTGGACAGCCTGTTCCACTGGTCTGTCACCCTCACAGCAAAAGAAGTTTCTCCTCATTTTTATGTGAAACTTCCTGTGTTACAGTTTGTGCCCATTACCCTTCATGTTATCACAGGGCACAACTGAAAAGAGACTGTCTCCTTCTACTTGACGCCCACCCTTCAGATATTTGTAAACATTAATAAGATCCCCTCTCAGTCTTGTCCAGACTAACCAGTTCCAGGACTCTCAGCCTTTCCTCATAAGAGAGATGTTCCAGTCCTTTAATCATCCTTATAGATCTCCATTGGACTCTGTCTAGTCCCCATCTCTCTTGAACTGGGGAGACCAAAACTGGACACAGTACTCCAGACGTGGTCTCACTAGGGCAGAGTACAGGGTGAGGAGGACCTTGACATGATCTTATTTTTGCACCCCAGATGATTTACCATTTTAAGTGTAGGTATGTAGAATCAAGTTTTTACATAGGCCAGTAGGTCACTGAACTCACCGAACTATTTTCATCTTTATTAAAACATTTGCATGTGTAAAAATGCAAATTAGAAACTTCATGTCATCTCTACATTAATCTGATTCCATTTGATACGCTCCCTGCAAATTATTACCAGAGAGATTGCTAAGAAATAAAAGTTAGTGTCACTGTCATCCACCACACTTTCAAAGGTTTCTGTCAGTTTGTGACACGCTGTCATTTATAATCATCACTTCTTTCTGCTGTTCTTTACCAAATAAATGACAATATTTTTATTTTATCTAAGTACACACTCAACTTAGTATGCAGTGCAAAGGAGGGCTATGCAGGTAATTAAAAAAGCCCTAGTACTCTTCTTTCATAAATGGTATTATGAAAAAAAAGTCCCTCTGCCCATCTTAGGAGATGCTCACCTTTGTTTTTGTGTGAATTAAACATACATGACTTTAGTATGTATATATGATGCCACAAACCAAGGCAATTCACTTTCAAACAGTGCAGATGCCAGGTCTATTTAAGTAGCCCTACCTACTGGCCACAGAAACTAGGTGGTGTATTCAACCCAAATATTGCAATTCCTCTACTGTTTCAAAAGAAAACCACAGATCCCCCAAGCCCCTTGTAATTTACTCTGTAGCCAGACTTACATACTCAGAAAAAAGTTGACCAAGGTCAACAAGTGCTCACCTGCAGCCTTTTCTGTTCAGCTCAGAAAGGCTTGAATTGGTGGCAAGGGTGCTCTTCTTTAGCATCAGGTATATTTAACAAACAGGAAGATAGGAGTATTGACAATGTATTTCAATTTGCTATGAGAGCTTTTTTTTTTTATAATGGACTACCATAGCTTTAAAATCACTATGAGAAAATTATGTGCAAAGAATATAAGTATTTCTCAAATATTTATGTCTCATTAAACTTTATACTAACAAAAGAAAATGTAAATAAACTTTTAATAAAATAAAACATATTTTAAACAACTGGGACTGCTAAATAACAAGTTCTTCACTGTCACATCATGAACAAAGTACGTAAGAATGAGGATAATAATGAATAAACATCACAGATGTTCAAATGAACCAGTAAATCACTATTATCAAGCATTAAGAAACCCATGTTGTTATGACAGGCTTAACTCTGATCCAGGAATTTATAGGAGAAGAAAACGTAGGCCATATTATATAAGTATTTTCCTAAGAGATACTTTGAAATGGAAAACAAAATATTAGTTGACATTTGCACCTGCTGACAAGTTACATTGAGATGAAGCATTTATAATTGCTTTTTAGAACATCAGGTTACAAAACAAATGGGAAGATAGGGCAAAAATTAAGTTACATTTACAATATACTGTTATAGATGCTGACCAGCACATACCATTTAAATCAGTATAAACTAGAAGAAATGTTACAGTTATGCTGCACCTGTATGGTTAGAACTAATGAAATAATTATATTGTCAGTTCTTCTTATGCTCTCCTTATGAAATATCTATTTATTTGAATTCAACAAGAATAATGGGTTTCCTGAATGTTTAGGACGGCAGTGACTACTGGGTAACTACTATTTTCCTGCTCACAGGCAAATTTCTGCTACTGAAGACATATCATCTACTGACAGATAGTCCTTCAGAATACTGACTCGTGAAGTTATATCAAGTGCATTAGTTCTTCTGGTCTTTTTGTGCTACATGTACAGAACTGGGGGGAAACAACTGGTTTATGGGACAGAGTTCAACTGCAATGAATCCTTTTAGTGAAGGAAGTTCAGTGTAATGTCACACTACAGTTTTTTGGGGCAGTACATTGAAAGGAAAAACTCTTGGTTAGACTCAACTTCCAATGTCCTTGCTTAGGCTTTAGCTCCATTTGTTACACTTAAAGTAACTTTACCCACACTCAGCATGAAGTACTTTTGTTTATAAATGAATACTAGAAGTGATGCAATTTGCAACCTTTTAGAAGTATGTGATGAAAAGGTGGGTTGGCTCCAGCCACATATTTTTAGAAAAGCAGACAGAACTGGTACAACCTAGTCTATTATTGAGAAAAGCATTACTTCCATGGTTCAGTTTGAACTTCAAGGTAAAGCTTGTCCTGAAACTAACAGAAAGGCATCCAACAAAGCAGAAAAATAGTATTTCCATCCTACTTTGTGGCAGGCTGCTAACAGACACTAGAGCTGAGGTCTCTGCAAACACCCCTGACTTGTCATGCACTACATACCAGAAAATCAGGATCTGAAAACAAAAGCAAACAAACAAACAAAAAACAAAAAAAAAAAAAAAAGGAAAAAAGAAAAATCTTTCAATCACCATTTTCCCATTTAGCTTCTGAATGAAAGGATGAAAGGCAAGCCTGAAAACAGTTTATTCAGATACATGGGTTCCATGTTACAAATGTAACATACAGTAAACTGTATCTGAACCTTTGTAACAAAGGTTCCATTTTATCTGAGATGTTCTGGAACACAAAATAAAATAAAAAAATTAAAATTGTAAGTTACCTTTTTGTTTCCTCTCTGAAGACTTCTTCTCAGCCTATTTATCAATGCTACTGTTAATGAGATGTATACATAATAATCTACATCTAGTCCTCTAATCACAACCACCCTTTGACAAACAAAAATAAATAATAAATTTTGTTTTTAGCTGGTCCTCCTCCTTTGTAACTACGTCTTTGAACTGATAAATTAGCATGCATATTCTTTTTTCTCTAACTACTTGATAATTTCTTTCATACCTGAAGTACAATATGTTCATTAAGAAACATTCTGAAGATGCACAGCTGCACTGGTATCATTTCCATCAATGCTTCTGAAAAATATTTCCATGATATACCAAGGTTTTAAAAGACACAGATTAAGAAAAGTATAATCAGTGGTGTTTCTGACTAGGATAACACAGTAGAAGATGAGAGATGAGCTGAGCTGAGCCCAATACACTTCACACAGATTGATAAATCATCCTTTAGTATGGGGAAGGGGTCCAGAGTCTGACAGACTTGAAAAAAACGTTTACTAGATTTTTTTTTTAGCCAGCCTTTATACTACTCGTTTGGTATACCCTCCTAGAATGATAATGTGGATCATCTTTAAAAAGAAAGACACACTGGGCAACAGTCAAATACCCTTTCAGTATTGCTTTGTGATTTTTATGAGAGTATAACCTGTGGAATGGTTCACATTAACTCTCAATTATTAATGGAGTTGAATCATCAGATTGCTTTTCATTAAGTTGTTATGTGTACTAACAACACATTTACACAGCAGTACCAAACTGTTGCTTCTTTAGAGACCTTCAGATCAATTTTATAACTCTCCATTAAAATGCACGTTCCCAACTTCTGGTACTTGACCGGCTGCCCGGCACCATCCCAAGCGTGGGTCCAGTCCCACTGCCGAGGGCTGCAGCAACACAAGACGGTACCGTGCAGGATGAGAAAGTACTGGCAACACGAGCAGTGCCCCCACGTTGCCACCAACTGCCGGACCAGGCTCTTCCGAAGATGTCATTGGCGCCGCAGCCACTCGCCAGTGAAACTCCATCCTGACCGCCCCAGCAGCGAGGAAGCGCGGACGGGCAGGTACCGCGGCGGGGAGGGGCACAGGGTAACCGGGTGTGTAGATTTCGTGGGTCGCCGAATCATTGAAACTGTGGTTCCATGAAACTCTGTTGCTATGCTTCTGAGATTTTAGGAAACTCTAGGGGCAAGATTGAAGGGTAGTAGGACGCTAGGGTTATGAGGGAAATCTGGTGTGCTATTCTCAGTGTCCCAAGCTGCAGGATACTAAGGTTCTAAGGTTCTCGGAGCCAGGGATTCTAAGACTCTAGGAT
>JAAGNO010020590.1:29809-52668 GCA_033439905.1 Ceryle rudis | reverse complement strand
AGAAAGGCGAGTGGAAGCTTGCCATCAGAAAAGAGGATGAGAGCTGTTGTGACCCTGCCTGGAAAGCTTACATTGCCCGTAGATACACACGTATGTGTGTGTATACTCTGGAGTCCTTACCTTTTCCTACTGTCAGTTATTCTCCTGCTGTTGTTTAAGATGTTTAAGATGGTTGCTCGGATTAGAAAGTGCCTCAGTTAGGGTAAAAATAAACAGACTGGAACTGAATGTCAGTTGTAACTTGATTTGGCTGACACTATGCACCCAGCTTGGAAATGGCTTGTCACCATGACAAAGTGGTAATATGGTTCTGAATGAACATGTAGCAGTGGCACAGTTACTGATTGTCACTTGCTTGTCTTTGGACTATCTGGTACGGTCCTGGCAGTATGACCATTTTAAATAAATACTTTTATTTTAAGTATGGGCATGTGTATGAATGTCTATAAATACATACAGCAGCCTGGCTTGAAGTGCCCCCAAAGAATGCCAGTGAATCCCACTGTATTATGAGTTGGAAGGGACCTCTGAGTATCATCTCATCCAACCCCCCTGCTCTGGCAGGGTCATGCAGAGCAGGGTGCCCAGGATCGCATTATCCAGATGCGTTTGGAATCTCTCCAGAAAGGGAGACTCCACAACTCCTTTAGGTAGCCTGGGCAGGCTCTGGCACCCTCACAGCAAAGAAGCTTTCCCTTATATTAATATATACTTGCTCTGTGGTGTGTTATGGTGTTGATGTCTACAACTATATTGCATTGCCCCCAGGAATTTTCAATGTCAAAATGGTGCTAAATTTGATAAAACAGGGACCGAGCTTAGAGGACAATATATTTTCAATGTATGTGGGTTTTGGTGTTTTTGTTTTTGGTTTTTTTTTTTTTCTGAATAAAGTAGAGTCTGAGGGGCTAGATAACAAACACACATGGAAGTTGGGGAATCTGCTGGTGGTATTCTATGGAAAGTCATCTAGGTTACCAACTTGCATATTATCTCTCTGGTGACTTTGAACTCCACTGAATCTGAAAGCTGCTGCTGTTTGCTAAGGTCTTGAGGCATCTAGGGTACAACACTCTGTAAATCTACTTTGTTTACTGTACTAAAGCTGTAGGAATTGAGTGATTATAAAGTAATGATTAACACCTTGTAGCTAAATAGATTTTAGGAGTGCAGGTCTGATGAGAAATGCAGCTGCTGCCCCCTCCCCTATCCTGCCAAATCCCCAAGCCTCACAAAAACTCTGGCATGTAAGATTGTTGCTGGAATGAATACAATAATGTTCCAATGATTAGCATGTGTAGCTGAGAAGGGAATAAGATGAATATTTCTGAAGAAAACAGCAGGAAAGCAAATTAAATTCTTGCCTTGGAAATCGTTTTTGCCAGTTGTGGATCTGGCCCTGGCATCTAGGCCCTTGAAGAAGTAGAGGAAGGGTTTCACTGGGGGTTCAAATACAAGGAAGTGGAGATGGTCAGTGGTTTACCATTCAGAACTCCCTTTTCGAGTGTTCATTTAAGCCTTCAAGAGGAAGCAGCAATACCTGACAGTGCACAGATATATCTGGTAGAATCTCATCTTCATGATTGGCCAGAAAATGCAATTGATAGTTCTGCTGCACAGCAACACTGGGAGGACTGCAAGGAAAATTGTTTTCCCCCATTTGGGTTCAGCTACTCCAATTAGACCAGCTTCCACTGAGCACAAGGATGATTTTGATTTTCCACAAGAGTTTTGAAGGAGGCGCTAGATTTACCAAAGTGGCCACCGAGGGTCTCCAAGGGGCTTGACAGATTTACAGACTGACGACACCCTACTAGTGTAGTCCCAATGGAAATTTGGTTTGGTATAAATAATAAAGAATGGGAGCTGCTCAAGGATAATGTTCAAAAGCAATTTGGCAAGGCCATGGAATGTTTTAATTTGTCTCGGTACAATTCCTCCCACAAAAGGGAGTTGAACTGTAGGTGGTGGAATTTATTTATCAGAGCTTTTTTTTTTTTTTTTTATATTGAATATTGAGCTTCAGCATTATATTTCAGTTTGGTCTTTCTTTATGCATATTACAGAAAAGTCAATGGGTGGTTTATGAAGATAAAGTCTTTGGGATGTGGAAGATTTAAGGAATGTTTGGTTTGCGGTTTGTTTGTTTATTTTAAAAGAGTATTTATATCTTAGCTAAAGCAGCCCAGTAATGGACAAATGTAATGGGAAATGTTTAGATGGACCTTTGAAAAACTTCACAAATTTCCTAGATAATTCTTGTTAAAAGTCTATTTTAAAATAAACACACACTATTTTTGCAGATCACATCTGTGCCAGCACTGACAGTATTAGAAAGGCAACCCTATTCAGTTTGTTCTTTTGTTCTTTATATAAGAACTTGCTGCCTTGTCTTCTGAGTAACACAAAAGCAATTTTATTTCTGAGAAACAAATGCTTTTGGAATGAATCTGGTAAGATATTAGTTTTCCTTTCAGAAGGCCACTATATTTTCCTTTTGCTGATATTTTTTTTAAGGAGTAGAATATTGCAACAGAATTGTATGGCAAGGGCCAAGCTGCTTATATTGTGATTTGCTTCAAGTGGTTACTGATGATAATTGCCAAGAGGTGCCTAATTTATGGCAGCTAAATATGTGAATGTCCATGTACCTCCTGTTTAAAAGCCATGTGTATTGTGGCTATGGATTAATTATTTTCACTTAGAGATGTAAAATGGTTTATAGTGATGTTAGAGGTGAGATAGAGGGGCAGGGGAAAGAATGGGAAAAAAAAAAAAACTCTAATGGTACCAAGATACATGTATTGTACTTCCCTTGTGGATAGCAAGACATGTAAATATCTGCAAAGGAATGGCCACCATGAAAAGAGTATAGTGTTATCCTCTGGTGTCGTGGAAAGTAGATGAGAACTATCAAGACCCAACTCTCTACCTGCCTTGCTGCACACAGGAGACTTTTGGCAACAGTGTCAGACACAGTGCTGGAATGATTGCTTCTTGGTGTTGCTCCCACTGGGACCCTCTGGGATTAAAGAATGGCCAAGGAACGTGACTGTGGGCATTTTTTGTCCTTCATGCACTGTTTTGTTCTACTTGGTCTCCTTCTTGACTGGATGGTAACAAGAAGGTCAGCTATAAATAATCCCAAGTGACTCCAAGTAAATTTTTCTCCCAAGGAACAAGTGATAGGACAAGAGGAAATGGCCTTAAGTTGTGCCAGCCCAGGTTTAGGTTGGATGTTGGGAAAAATGTCTTCCCCACAAGGGTTTTCAAGCCTGGCACAGGCTGCCCATGGCAGTGTTGGAGTCCCCATCCCTGGAGGGGTTTCAAAGCAGTGGAGATATGGTGCTGAGGGATGTGTGGTTTAGTGGTGACCTGGCAGTGTTGGGTTAGGGGTTAGACTTAAAGGTCTCCTCCAGACAGAATGATTTTTGAGCCTGTGATCCAGCATTCCCTAGCAGGTGTGCGATTTGGCACAGGATCCTTTGAAGAAGTTAAATCTGAGAGAAGAGCTTGCAGCTGAAGAGCTTTGAATAGCCGCAGGTAACAACCTCAAACTGCAGTATTTCAGGTTTGTCACTGTTTCTTGCTTGCTTTGGGATTGGGAGCATAAGCAAGCAAAAAATGCGAAGTAAAGCTGAAGCCATTTAAATCAATTAATAAAAAAAACAACAAAACCCCGAAGAATTGTTGTTTAAGAACGGACATTGGGTCATAATGAGGGACGAGTGATTATTGCACTTAGCGCCTGGCATGTGTGTCAGCCTGTCTTGTGTTTGAAAGCAAAATGTATGGCTGTTTCCAGACAGTTTTATTCATCAATGCTGTGTCCAGGCACTTCGACAGGGAATGGCTGCCCTAAAAAGATTTACATGGGTACTATACATTTAGCTATACTTATATTATCTATGACTATGCTGAGATGGTTTCTATGTGAAACACATTGTGACCCTCTCTCTAGATCCACTGCATTCACTTGTCTTTTCTCCTGGGCTGGGCTAGTTAAGTTCACACTACTTTGTTTATTTATTTTTTTTTTTTTATTTAAGGGTGTTGGTGTGTGAAGTAAATTGTGTATTTGTTTCTCTTTTGTGAGTGTTTGTAATGATTTATTCTGTAGCTCTAGCTATGAATGTTAGTTGTACAGCAGTTTTTCTCCATGGCGTCCCTACTTTCAAGAGGGAGGATTTATGTACTGTCACTAGAAATGACTGTGGCTTTTTTGAACAGGAAGTTCTTGTAGTGGAAATCAGAAGAGATGTTGAAAGTGTAAATGAGAGCCATAGCTCCACTGACCTCGATTCACTTACAGGAGTGGACAGTGCAGTTCTGTGCATGGTTATGGGGAGCATAAAACATTGACTACATGACAGTTGGGCTGCTGTGACATTTTGCAAGGGAGGGTCTTTACTTTCACCAGGAGAGTTATTGTTCTGCCTGGCAGATGGGTATCCATCCTTCCAGGCTGCCTCCATTTCTTGTCTATAGGATTAATTCAGTCCTAGCTACCTAATGTCACTGTTGTTTCCACAAAATATTTCCAGATCTAGAGCAGCAAACTAAACTAATCATTCAATTTGAAACAAGGCTTTGAATAATGATGGCAGGTTCCTTAAAATCAGAGGTGAAATTCCATCAGTGGTTGGATGTGCAGAGGAATCTGAAAAGTAAAATATGCCATTGAACAAGTTGTCGGAGGATGTCTAAACTGTCTTGCAAATAAATGTCTCCAATATCAGGGTTTATTTCTAGGGATCTTGATTTAGCAGGAGCATGAGTTATCTCTGCCATGTAGCAGTCAAGATTCACAGTTTTCGTGCAAGATCTACTGCAATAATAAAGACTTCCTTTGTTTACGGGGGCTGGGAGGGGGGGAAAGCACCCTTCAGGCTGTTGTTTATAGCTGCTGACATGTGATAGAACATGAACTTGCTTTTGCTTGTGGAATCTGATTGGCATCTTTACAGGGAGGGGGAATCTTCAAGGGTAGCTTAAAGCTGACACTTTGTCATCTTGCAGTGATGAGCCCTAAAAAAAAAAAGAAAGCTGTTGTATGCACTGGAGTATGTTATACATAATAAAAATTGAATACTGTAAGAGTTAGAAAGGGTAGTTTGTATTCAGGAGCTGAATTATGCAAGGTGGGGAAAGCTGTCTTGTGTGGAATATTCTCAGTTAATGGGAATTTCTTTGCTAATAAAATGCTTCAAGATTTGGTCCAGTGGATCTTAAAAATTGGTAGAGCTATTTATGGAGATGATTGGCAGATGTAATCCCTTTCCTACTCTCATCTACATCTTTCCTTTCCTGGTCTGTGCCAGCCATTAGACCAAAACAGAATTAAATCTAGTATTTCAGAACCAAAGTAGACGTTAATCATTCAGTGTACTTTTTTTCCCCTTTCTTTTTCTTAGAAGTCTCGGTCAGACAGACACCTTAATCTAATTGCCTTCCTTGATAGAAAGTTTTATCCACAGCAGCTCAACTTAGTATAAACAACTAAGCAAGAGAAGCTCCAGCCTGTGGGCCTGACACTTCTCCCAGGATCTCCAAACAGTGTTGCCACCTTTAGAAACATGGTGAGCATCATCGAAACACATGGTACCCAATTAGAGAAGATTTAGATCATAGACTGGTTTGGGTTGAAG
This sequence comes from Ceryle rudis, assembly GCA_033439905.1. Classification (NCBI taxonomy): domain Eukaryota; kingdom Metazoa; phylum Chordata; class Aves; order Coraciiformes; family Cerylidae; genus Ceryle; species Ceryle rudis. Next base: position 47,020 of record JAAGNO010020590.1, on the reverse strand, counting down.
GGGTCCTTAAAGATCATCTGGTTCCAACTCCCCTGCCATGGGCAGGGACACCTCCCACTAGACCAGGTTGTTCAAAGCCCTGTCCAACCTGATCTTCAACACTTTCAGGGAGCTGGCATCCACAATCTCTCTAGGCAGCCTGTTCCATTGTCTCACCACCGTCAGAGTGAAGATTTTCTTACTAATTTCTAATCTAAATCTACCCAATCTAGATTGGGAAGAGCCTCTAGAACTCATAAGGTCAATGAACGTGCATTGTGTGAGTTGATTTTGGTTTTTGTCTACCTTTGAATGACTTATGGAAAAATGTTAACAAATCAAGAAGTTATCTGTATGTCACTCAGGTTTCTCACTTTGCTTCTTCCAAGTTGATCACTGAAAGCATATTTTTATAATTATAGGGAGATTAATATTTCTCTCCTCACTGCACTAACTTGCTAGCGTGGTGTGCTGTTTGTTTAGGCTTGTTAAAATTTGTTCCTTTTAGCCAAATGCCGTTTTGCTTCAAAGGCAGCGGAGCTCCCAGTGGAAACAGGATATTCACTGCTTAACAGAACCGAACCCCACACTTGCCCAGTTCCTGCAGTCTGGCAGTGTATGTGGATTCAGTCCATATATGCTTTATACCAGCTTTAGGCTGGTTTAGAGCTTGATCAGAGGAGAAGACACCACTCTATCTGTACTATGTAGATAAGAACTAATATTTGTGAAGGAATCTGTTTTGTTTTGCCACTTGCCATTTTGTTACACTTAAAGAGGTACACAGTGAACTACTGTGAGTTGTTCTTTAGGAGTTCTAGTTTCCTGGTTAGTATCTGGAAGATGTGGCTTCAGAGGAGCCCGGATATTAATGCCCATAGCCAGTGTGGTGCATTACAGAAATATTTCTTTTCTTGTGGAGAGAAGATGCAAGGAATTGCTTATTGTTTAATAGACAGAAACAGATTTTACTGGTTTTGGTTTTGTTTTGTTGTGTGCTTGCTTGGGGTATTTTCTTTGTTGGTTTTGTTTTGGTTTTTTTAGGGAAAATTAATGTGTTTTAAAAAGGAGGTGATTATATTCCTACACATTTCTTTATTCTTTACTAATGATGGCTTTATTATTCAGTCCAGGTTTTGTGTTATTGGGTTCTGGGCAAAATACAGAATTTCCTCTGTGTGTGTTGGTATGAACAGGTGCAGCAATTGCTTTTGAAATGAGTCCAAGCAAGTAACATTAAGTCCTCATTTTACACCCCACTGCATGCTGTGCAAAGAGCAGAACTTCCCAGCAGCATAAGCAGATATACTTCCATTGATAGCTTTGGCAGGGAGCTTGCTTCACTTAAATCAGTGAAGTAGTATCTGCTCATGCCTCAGTAAACAAAACCTATTATATTATATAGGTCAGTGTTTGTTATGGGACAGTTCTCAGTCTTTTCAATGCTTTCCCTTACAAGGTTAAAGCTGTATTCCCAGAAATAGCTTTCTGAGGCTGGAAGAATTGTGGGACCAATATTGTCTTCCTTTGGTTGAGACTCTTGAGGCCTATGTAATGGGAATGGTCTTTGACTTCCAAACTTTTGGAGTTCTGGTCAGTTCTTAGTGTGAGGGGAAGGGCTCACAAGCTGGCTGGATCAATTCACTTGCAGGAGTGAAGCCTGAGGAACAGTTTTCGCTCCTTTAGAAATACTGCAAGTTTTGTAGGACCACAGTGTTCCCAGATTGAAATCTAAACACAAAGTGGTTAGGAAACCTTCCTAAAGCCGGATGCTACTATGTTGAAATGTGGACAGCTTTGCTTCTGACTCAGTAGATGAACAAGAGTCATTGGTAAATCGTCTGTGTAGTTACCTTAAACTGGTAAATAGAAAAGTAAAAACCGTCAGTACCAAGTTCTACAAACCCATTGTTCATGGGGTAGAGTGGTGGTCTGGCCACAAAGTTGTGACAGTCTCTTGTGAATAAAAAGCTGCCTTGGGATTCTCAGTGGCATGTAAGCAGCTGTCCATTCCTCTTTCATGAACACTTTCCTCCTGGTATTTCCACAGCCTAGATAGAAATTTGAGAGAAGAAGCAGAGCTATTTTTTGGCTCCCTCGCAAAGAACAGAACAGTTAAGCAGTTTGCACATAGACCCAGGTAAAACAAAACACTGCAGAAGAGCACCCAGTTAATATTATTTTCAGCTCTACTACATAAGTGATATAGCTGTGAAGAGGAAAACAGGGAGAGAGCAAAAGACCATACTTGCCTTTTTTCTTCAGTGGGGTCTTGCTCAAGTACACAGCTTCTTGGTATTTTGGTCAAGCAGCTAATAACAAAAAAGGAAATAAGACTGAGGACATTATGACATCTCTTAACCTGTCTTAAGAGACACATAGCGGAGATGACCATCCAGCTCACATCACCTCACTGGCCAGAGCAACTTTGCCTTGTATATGGCGCTCATTCAGCTATGTTAAACTTCTTGGGTTTTACCTTAATTTCAAGCATATGCTCAAAGTTCACTAGTTTAAAGCAAATCTCTTCCATTTTAGTTAAAAAAAAAAAAGTGCAGAACTAGATTTAAAAAATGAAAATGTGTAATTCTCATCAAATACTGTTTTAAGTTGCCTGTGCCATCACTGTTGTATATATTAAATAGAAAGAAAACTAAAGCTCTACTGCAGAAAGATGTGGTTTCTTAGAGCTTGAGAAGACAGCAGTTATTCTCATTTGAATGGTGACATTCCCTCCTAGATGGCCTAAAAAATTGTTTTCAAAAAGTAAGAAAAATTGGTTCAGGAGGGCTATTGAGCATCCAGTGCTCTGCTCTGTGAAAAATTGCCAAGAACCTGGCAAGTGTTCAGCCTGGGGGGTAGGGGTGGTGACAAGTGATGAGCTATTCAGAACACCTCTTACCTTGCAGATGGTGGGTGAGCTTGCAGAGCTGCCACTACAAAATGTACGTTTAGGGCTTTTTTCCCCTTTTTTTAAATAATTGATAAACTGAGCAAGGATGTTCTGTTAGTGTACAATAAACGTGGTACCTCATAATACTGCTGGCTTTGTGTTTCTGGTTGTAAAGAAGCATGTTTCATAGCATGTTGTTCTTGCTTCCATATTTTTTGAAGTTAATGGACTGAGACATAACCTGTGGAAAGAAAAATGTTTTTCATTTTGGGGGCTTTCTTTTGTAGCAGTTTTCGTGTGTGTGACACCTTTTTTTTATTTTTTTTTTTTTATTTTTTTTTTCCCCTCTTATAGAATGGTTTGGGTGGGACCACCTCCCACTAGACTAGGTTGCTCAGAGCCCCATCCAGCCTGGTCATGAACACATCCAGTGATGGACCATCCACAGCTTCCCTGGGCAACCTGTGCCAGTGTCTCACCACCCTCAGAGTGAAGAACTTCTTCCTAATTTCCTAAATCTACCTTCTTCCACTTCGAAGCCGTCACTTGTCATCCTGTCACTACAAGCCCTTGCAAAAAGTCTCTCCCCAGCTTTCCTGTAGGCCCCCTTCAGATACTGGAAGGCTGCAATAAGGTCTCCAAGGAGCCTTCTCTTCTCCAGGCTGAACGATCCCAAGTCTCTCAGCTTGTCCTCACAGCAGAGGGGTTCCAGCCCTCAGATCATCTTCATGGTCTTCTCTGGACTGTCTCCAACAGGTCCATGTCCTTTGTCTGTTGGGGGCTCCAGAGCTGGACACAGTACTCCACATGGGGTTTCACAAGAGCAAAGTAGAGGGGCAGAATCATCTCCCTTGACCTGCTGGCTGTGCTTCTTTTGATGCAGCCCACAATGCAATTGGCTTCTGGGTTACACTTGCACATGTTGGCTCATGCTGAGTTTTTCATCCACTAGCATCCCCAAGTCTTTCTCCTCAGGACTGCTCTCAAACCATTTATTTATTTACTTATTCTAGAGGAAGCTGTTCTGTAATTGGCTTTTGCAAATCAATGTTTTTGTTTTACCTTTTCTTTTAAATATGATGATGCACCTTGTAAAAACAGTGCAAAGGTAAAAAATGCCAAATTAATGATTCCAAAATAGATAGGACTTTTGCTTCCGTTTAGATTTGTTTGTCAGAAGCTAGTGTCTGGCACTGTTACCCATGTAGCTGTGGGACTTTCTTTTCAGCTAAGGATTGGAAACTTTTCAATGGGAGGTAACTAAATGCTACCAAGTTGCTGCTGTAGGCTGAGGGAAACAAGCTTTAATGTGCCATTGGTATTCTCCCTGGGTTTCTGACCAGCATTTCAAAGAGAAAGTGTCCTCGGAGATTTACTCCTGTGACTTCTATTGAGTCCAGCTATTGTTGTGATGGCATTCTGAGAGCTGAAAAAGATCTGTATAAAAAAATACCTCTAGAGCAGATACATGAGAAATAAGACTTATAATTATGTTTCTCATTATCTTATTCTTTGATTTATCAGCTTTCAGGAAACTGGGATAGGCTACCAGTCACATCTGGGGTAGTATTCCTCAGCTGTTAGTTAGAAAAGACAGACAGACAGAATGCAATTACCAAAGCTGGAATTTTGCCAAGCTTCTGGATTTACTTCTGAAAAAGTGCCAAGGCATCTTTCACAGTCACAAATTCTGACACTTACCTTTTGGATGGGACACAAGGATAGGCTTGTTGTGAAGAATGTGGCTGGAGAATTAACTTCCCTAGCATATAAATAGTGTCTGCATGTGGTAGTATTCCTCAAGAGAAGAGAGAGAGACAGTTGAGCTGCCAAGCAGTACAGATATCTGAAAAGAAAAACTATTGCTTACAGGAGGATGTAAGTAATTGGTGCCATATGTTGTTCCGAGCTCCTTTCTTCAACTGAGCAGTCATGTATTACAGTGCAAATAGCTGAAACCACTTCAGGCTCATCTGTAAGTTATTTTGTGTGCTCAGTGATAGCCTTGAGTCCTTTGGAACTGTGAAGGCCTTCATCCAAAAATCTTGGTTGTTTATTCTTGGATGGACCAGTGGCATTGACAAAGCTAAAGAACTGATAGACAAATTCCTTGTGAGGCTGTTGAGCGTCATGAAGCAAGCAATACTTTGAATGTTGATATCAAATTCCTGAATAATATTTAGTAGGTGGTAACTGTAAGAGAGAATCATGATGGAGTTTCCTTCAGTTCTACAGGACTGTATGCTGCTCTGAGATCCCTCTGAAGAAAAGTGTGAAATGGGTACGAGGCAGAAATAAGGAATGCGAGAGGCAGCTCGGGAATGTGTGTAGTGCAGAAGGGGTGGGCTGTTAAGCTATGTTGCAAAGGACAGATTTTACTTTTTTTTTTTTTTTTCTAGAAAGCATAGTCAAGAATAAAGTGGGAATGCTCAAATATGAGTGACTAGTCAGATTTTTATATGTAAATTTGACTTCTTGCTTTCTGAAGGTCAGTGGAACACCACTTTGCATACCCCAGAAGGCACCTGAGCTGTGAATAGTATCCAAATGACATTTTAAACACTAAATACAGTAATTCGTTCTTCTCTTAGATATCTCATCTGTCATTGTTCTTTCTGGCTGGCTAATTTACTGGAGTCTTGTCCTAAGACAGTGTATTTATCCTCATCACACACTTATTTCACTTACCTAAGATGCCAATTTGAATGACTGAAGGAATATGGCCGCACTGTAATTCTCCACTAAGAGATAAACTTCCTAAATCTCAGCATGTTTCCTTCAAGCAGTTAAGGCAGTATCCTCACAAATCATTTCTTGACACAAATAATTTTTTGACACTGTGCCTTATTAAAAGTCAAAAATCATCTGTCTTTAGGATATGTGAACTGATAGTCTGGTACAAGAGAGAATCCTGTATACCTCTAACCCTGTTAAATTATATTATTATTCTTTGCTGGTTGTTGCACACAAACTTCTAAATTACTTTTGTTCCCTTTCTATTATTCATTATTGTTGTCTCATCTGCTGCTTATAAATATTTCCTACTTGGCATGGCATCAGAAAATGAGCACGTTCTCAGGCTTCAAAAGGGGCTGATAGGATCCTGCCTGGGGAGATTATGGCCAGTGTGTGAGCTGTCTGGAGATAAGCAGGTGTTTCTCTTGCATCATCCACTACTGCACTCAGATGCTGCTTCTCCTTGTCTGGAGATCTTCCCAAAGCCAGCAAGAAAAAGGGACAAGTGAGAACCTTTTGAACAGAATCAATAGATGAATAAGTATATACAGGAACTGGAAATTCAGAAAATGAGGGATTTCCTACACCACAAAACACCAGCTCTTTCTTTCTGCCCCAAGAAGTTAATCTTCCACTACTGTGATGTGTTTTAGAAATGTGAGGTGGAAGAAAAAGAACAAGCTAATGAAACGTTTGGGTTTAGACCTTTATCAACAGTATAGGGTTTTTCTATTGTGCTGCTGCTTTTGGGTTTGCTGTGTTGTGTGTGAGGTTTGGGGGTGGGGGGTGGGGGGGTTGTCTGGTTTTTTGGTTGGTTTTTTTTTTTTGTTGGTTGGTTGGTGTGGTGGTGTTCTTTTTGTTTTGTGGGTTTGGTTTTTGTTTTGGTTTTTTTTTTTTGGTATTTTTTTGCTTGTTTGTTTTCTGGGGGTTTGTTTGCTTGTTTTCCCCCTTTTCTTCCCTCAGTACTTCAGGCTGTTGAAACATGACTGCCTGTGGACATTTAGTAATGGTGCTACTCTCTCTGAACTGCTTTATGTTGTTATAATTACTGTGATTTCTAATTGGGTCTGTAACCTCTCAGCTTGTAAATTGAAACTTTGCCTTGAAGTGTTCCAAGTGTGTCTGGCAGTGGCCTTTCTGTCATAAATAATGAACATTTGTCATGATAAAGTTGGAATAAAGCAGGTTTTGGTGAGTTTTTTGACTGGGGGGAGGAGGTATGTGCGTATGTTTGTGGTTTTCCCTTCACTGCTTCTTCAGAGAACTGAGCTCCCTAGCTAGAAGATATAATGGCTGTATGAATTGCTATTTAATCAGGAATGCTAATTAAGTCTTAGCTCTTTAATGCTTTCATGGGAGAGCTGTATATGATTTGCAGTGGCTGGAATTGCAATTGCAGGCAATTAAACTGCTCTTGGCTTGGTAGCATCTGAAAAGTGCAGTTGCATGAAGGATATTTGGGACTTGGAGAGATCCTGCCACCTTCAACATTTTCCTTTGTCTGAAGATAGTTGTTCCTGTTTTTAACAGGAAATAATCTAAAGCAGTGAGGCAGTGAAGGAATAAATTAATTTCAGATTTTAAGACACCTTTTTTTGTGTGTATAATTACAGTAGTACATCCACTTTTATGGCACAGTTAATATAATTGCCAGTTAAATATAAAGCCCCTTCTTAACAGAAATCTTACTCAGCATTTCAGCATTGCTTGTTTAGTTTTATAATGGAATTGAGAAACTAAGTTTCTGAGCCATGGATGTCTATCTTACCAGATGTCAACAAGGGGTTCCTACTTACAGGTCTTGAGAACACTTCAATCCAGTGGGTCAGACTTAATACAGTAGATGGTTTTAATAAGAAGCTTTGCAATGACTGGCCCCAAAGATCTGTAAGATCTATGAGCTAAAGTGGGAGAAAATGTGTGGAATATTTGTCAGGCTTATGTAGTACAGACAAAACCAAACCAGGAACTAAATACTGGCACAAATAACATGTAGGTCTGCTAAGTGATTAAGGACACATTTTGTGTGTGTGTGTGTGTGTGTGTGTGTGTGTGTGTGTGTGTGTGTGTGTGTTTGGTTTTTTTTTAATCCCCCAAACTTCCTATCTTGGTAGTTGATATCAGTTACACTTTGTGGTGGCTGCTGTAATCATTGGTCCTCTAGAAGTTGGTTCAGTAATCATGCCATAGCCTTGCATCCAATAATATGCTGTTTCTATATGGTATAAGGGACAGAAGGGAGAAGAAAAATACACTTCATATTTCTTTAACTGAATACTACCTGGAAAGACAGAGTTCTTTTAGGAAAAAAAAAAAAAAAAAAGTAATTCAGAGAAATTCAGAAAATTGAGGCAGGAGAAAGATGGCACAAGATGGATTTAAGAGGTTTTAGATTAAAAAAAAAAAACCAAAACCCAACCCACAGTGCATAATCACAGCCTGTGAGACTAGAAGAGTTCTTTACTTCGTTCAGTATAGTCAACTCTTTCCTTCCCTTTTCTTCCTCACTACTGTGGCAGTCAGTTCAAAGCTAGTCAAAATGGAAATGCAGAAGTGCTGAAATATATAGGGATGTCTGAATGGGCACAATAGTGTCTTAAGGAACAGTCAGACCCCACTGAGCAAAGGTCAAATGGTTGGTCTCTACCTACTCCATGAGCACAGGGTGGGAGCTCACTTTTCCTTTGTCTCAGTATATTAATAGAGTGTTTTGTATGATGCACCTCTCAATTGCATCACTAAAGTATGGTAAACTGTGGCACTTTGATGGTAAACTGACAGATATCATCTGAGGGCAGCAGAAGCCACATACTGCAGTGATGCAAATAGAGTTGAAATTACCAGTGCCGACATAGTCAAGGGAATCAACCTAACTCAGCAAATTAGCTTGGGTCCTAGAAATGCTACAGTGGTTGAGTTGATGAGCTTATTCAGCTGGGCTGCAGGAAGTAGCTGAGATAGCTTTTTCATTGTCATTTTAACTGTCTGGGTGCTGGGCTCTGTGACTCAGTGTAGATAAACCCTTTATGTAGCCTGCGCTGATTTGATACAAGGAATCTTTACCATTAGCACTCTGAATTTTCCTTGTCTGTGCCTAACCATGGTGAAGTAGCCTGAAGTGGCACCATCCTGCCTTCAGACTACTCTGAGCAGCTTTCAGTTACCTACAGTAAAGAAATGTTAGAAAAGGAGAAATGCTAATTTTAACAGTTGATAATAAATGGAGGCTCTTTCTGCTTTGCATTTGAAATCTGTAGAATTATAGAATGGGTTGGGTTGGAAGGGACCTTTAAAGATCGTCTAGTTCCAACCCCCTTATAATGATCACGGACACCTCCCACTAGATCAGGCTTCTTAAAGCCCCATGCAACCTGGGTTTAAACACATCCAGTGATGGAGCATCCACAGCTTCCCTGGGCAACCTGTTCCAGTGTCTCACCACCCTCAGAGTAAAGAACTTAATACATGGGAAATCCATGTGAATTGGTGAGACAAATCTTTTGAGTAATGTGAAATGTCCTCTGATTTTGAGAAAGGACAGATGTTATATAAGGTATTCTTTTTAAGCTTATAGTCAACAAAATGAGTCACTTCTGAAAACTTGAACGTTATCCATCACAGACTGCCATACTGACCTCTGCAGGGGACGAGGCTGCACTTGGAAACATTGACAGCTGCTCAACCATCTGATCCTCTAACTCCAGAGAACAGGTGTTTTGAATGATGTGGAAATCTTTGTGCTGCAGAGCAACATATGGTATTATGAAGAGGACTAAGTAAGGTACCAATTCCAGGTTAATCGGTTCCTGTAAATGATTGTGGCCAATTCGCCTTTCCGAGTCTCTGTTTCTGAGTTTATATTTGCTAATAAACCAGACAAATGATCCTATATTGATTTTTAACATTTGAAATCTGTTACACATAACATTCTAACAGCAAAGAATTATTGCTGGCGAGAGAACTCATCCGTATTGTGCAAGATCAATATTTCCCTCATTTGTTCCAGTGTAAAAATACATGTTTTCCTGAGATCAGTTCTGCATGTTTAGCTAGAAATCTGCTCCTGCTTTGGAGTTCTCTGGGCAGCACTAAGGTGCTAATGGAAGCAGAATGCATTGCTCCCTAGGAGCTTCTGCAGTAGGATTAAGTGAAGTCGTTGAAGGGAAAAGTGTGGAGTAGAACATGTGCTATGGTGTAGCAGCGGAGGAATAGATGCTAATCCAGCCTAAATAACACTGGGAGACTGGATGCCTGCTGGTGAATAACATTGCTCATCTATTACCTGTAAGCAGCTGAGAATACACGTTTTTGTGAGTGGGAAGAAAATACGCCTGTCCCAATTTTCAGGCTGTTTTCTCAAATAAATTGAGAGAATATTATTGCATCTGTGATTGCCTGAGGATACTTCTATCAGATCTCCACTTGAGATAATCTGGCACAATAAACTAATTTGGATGCACTGGAAATGGGGGTCATTTGTTAATACGGGAGTGACAGAGATGTGCTCTGGGGTGTCTCTGAGCATGGTTTTATCCACTGAAGATCCTCTCTGCCAGCTCAGAGCAGAGCTTGGTGACAGGCATTTTAAACATGTGGTTAAGAGTAGGATTTCTAGATGTGCTTAAGGATCACACCTCAAACTGAGTTGTTGCTAATTTTGGAGGCTTATTGGCTTAAATATCAACTATAGATTGATCCAAAGCAGTGTTAAAACACAGAATTGAATACTATAGAACTGTTGCTATTGAGGCACATTGGGGTTTTTTGTTTATTTGCCTTACAAATGCACATCTCATCCAGATATGTGCTTTTATCTCTGTTGGAATTCAGGAGGCTTGAGTATTTTTAAAGAGAAACACTAAAAATGTGTTTTCTTGGGCAAATCTGAAGCAGACTCCACTGACTGAGAATGCCTTATTACACCCCTGTTGTAAGAGGGAGCTTGAGTGCTTCCTGCCTTAAGTCAAAAGTTAGTCTCCAGCTGGAGTTCTTGGAGCAGTCCAGCTTGGGGGGGAGGTTTGAGCTGTGTTTTTATTACTGTTAATTTCATTAATAGAGCTGTTGTCCAGGAGGAGACTAAATAAATTCTTGAACCAAAAATATGCACAGGCTTTAAGTGCTTCATTTGAAAGGTGCTTTTATTTACTCTGTGAATGTATTCGTCAATGTAGCTTGTGTTTCAGATGCTTTAATGTCATTTTTATACATGCTTACAGTCATTAGTTTGCAAATGATGATTGAATTAGCAAATTAGATTCCTTCACCCTTGGCAAGTGCCACAAACCTTGCAACTGGAAGGCTGTAATAACATTCTGCGGAGAAGAAAAAGCAGCTTCTGAAAAGGGGAGGGGGGGGGAAATATACCAAATTATTTGCTGCAGCAAATAAGGCTTTGTCTGATATAATTAAATACATAAAACTGTGGGGTGCTTAATCCCATTTGACTGTCTAGAATAAAGTGGTAGCAATGTGAATGTTCAAATCCCCAGGTGTGAATCTGGAAAACTGTTTTCCGATGTGCTGCTGTTCAGGTCAGGCAGATGGAAATAAAGCTGTCAGTCTTGCAGATTGGTGCAGGCTCATCCATCTTTCAGAACAAGGTAAGCCCTTTGTGCCGTCTTACCTGATATGAAAACACATTTTCCTTCTTAAACTTCTACCTGATGAACTGTGTGCCTTTAGAAAAGGGCAAGCTTAACCTAATCTTCTCCAGGGAAAAGTCAGCAAAATCCTATCTCCCATGTATAATATTTTGCTCAGGTGGCTTGCTGTTTAAAGTAATGGGGGGGGGGGAAATCACACACTCTATTGCCTTCTGGAGAAAGATGTTTGCCTTCTGAGACTTCAGCTTGGACTTTATACTGAAAAATACGTCCCTTGAGATCAAGGCAAATTGTGTCCTGTAGTTACTAAATAATTAAATGCCTGCCTTTGGATGAACACCTGTCCTCTTAGAACAGAACTGGTCAGTGGGTTAAAACTGAATTTTAACACCTTCTTTTTGACAAGGCCTGACATATCGCTAACCAGGTTTCTTAAGCACCTCCACTGCCTCCCAAAAATAGCCTGTTTGCCTAGCCTTTGTGAACAAAAAACCTGCCATTTAACTTACACAGATGGGTTATTTTACCTGAGACTTGCAGTTTTTCTACTTCTGCTTGTTGGTCTGGACTCTGGATCAGCTTAATGTCCCAGTTAAATCCTGTGCCAGCGTGGCATCAGCATCACTGACAGAGGTCTTCCAGAACTAATGTTTGACAGTTCTGGGGCATAGCCTTTGGGGGGGAAAATTGTCCCAGATATTGACTGTGGTTTTCAGCTTGCAGTGCTAGCTGTTGGTTCCAAATTGTCCTGTGTTCTCCTTGATGCATTGATGACACCAGATGGTGTCTTATCTTTCTGTTTGATAAAAGTAGCAGGCTTTGATTTATGACAGAAACCAACATTTGGTGTTGTCTGGTTTCTTGACACTATCAGTTGGCTTTCACTTACTTGTAATGTCAGTGTTGCTACAGGGATATCTTCTGGTAAGTTTATTGTAAATAAATAAAAACCTCAACAAACCAATTTCTTCATGAGGTAGAAAACTTTTAGTCTATGTTTATACTGCAGTAAGTGGATATTTTGTCTTATAATTAAAATTAATGTCTTTGTGTGAGCTAACCATTCTTAATGGTCCCAGACAAGAAAAGTTACTGGTGGGTGTACAGGGGATGTCTAAGAAGATTGTTCAATCTCTTTCTTTCAATCAAAGCAGCAAAGCTTGGAAGCTTCTTAGTAGCTAGAAAGCTAAAGGCAGGTAAAACCAAAATTGTAGTGATTTGTTTACAACACCCATCCTCTATACTGAAAACTTCTGTGCTACATTTCAATATATTCAAAATATTCCTATGCTAGAAGCTGTTTTGAATTGTCACTGTAGTCAGAAGGCAAAAAACACCATATGGATATGACTGCCTTAGACCAAGGGATTCCTCAAGCAAGACATCCTAAGCCTTACAAAGCCTGCAGCTGATGTGCCAGCAAGAAATGTGTATGAGAAGAGCCTACACACAGAGCCTGGTACCTAACCATGTCCAGATATGAGCCCCATTGTCATGTGGAGAAATGCTGCTACTGTTGAGTGTATGGAGAATATAAGAAAAGATTTTAATGTCTTAAAGGGTATTTAGTTACAGAAAGTTGCATCTGAGATGCTGCTGAATTTGTTGTTAAGAGAACTAGGGCTTAGCTACACAGCTGCAAAACACACAAAATGCATTTGTAATGCTCTAAAGAGTAGAATCTGACTCCACTGCTTCTCTTGAGACAGCCTTTCAATGTAGGCTTAATATCACTTGGGACAGGAGTGAAACTTTACCCCCTTGGTATTGTGATACACTCGAGCCACCTGTTAAAACCAACAATGACTTGTTCTCATGTATTTACCACTTCCAAAATTCTCAAATTTATCTTGAGCTTTTTTCTTTTTTTTTTCTTTTAAGTGATGAAAGCAAATTGTTCCATTTATCTCCTACCTTCAGAGTGAGCTTCCTGATTGTTTGTCCTTATCACTTCAAGCCAGAAAGTTTTATAGATTTGCAGAGAACCTCAATATTACAGCTTCAAACTCGTGATTTGGCAGGAGGGGAGAAGTTCTTGTTTCCATTTAAACTGCTTTTAGTTCAGAATGAAATCCAATTTAAACTTAAAGGTTGGGATTGAAGTTTGAGGATCAAAGCAAATAGAAGAGAAAGAAAATGTGACTTTAGCTTGGAGCTGTATCTGAAAAGGGTAACCTCAGATTCAGGACATTTCTTTCTCTCTTCTGCGCACCCCTCCAAAAGGTTCTGTTTCTTCTAGTTTCTACTGAAAGAAACTTAACTGCATTAACATGAGACTGCAGGCGCATGCACTTTTTTGTTTGGTTTGCAGTATATCATAACTGCATGTAGGAATCACAAATGTAAAAGTCTTATGCAGAAAATAGAGCTATTTAAAATATCCATGCTCGAAAATGTAGAGGCAGCACTCAAATTAGCATAGTTTGGAATTAGCAGTGTTGGCAGCTGCTCCTGTCAGTCGAGGCTTGTAAACTAGGAAATGGAGCATCTGCTGTAGCTGCTTCCTCTCCTCAAGGCTTGGGGAAGTTCAGGCCTGTGTGGTGTTCGGCTGCTAAAATTGCATAAGGGGTTTTGTGGGAGCTGGGACAGGGGAATGAATGGCAGTAAAGTGGTACAAATTGAAGGAAGCTCGACTTGCACAAAGATGGCATATCCATCCTCCAAAGATGTGGACTATTAGCTCTCTGTTTGTCAAAATGTATTTCCAGCCCTGAATCTGATGTGTGGAGCTTTGTGGATCCTGTCTGTTGGGTGGGTCTCTAAGCTTTAGACAGCATCCCACTCTGGATGTCATGCAAAGCGACTTGCCCAGTCACACAGAGAAAATCTGGTCTTCGATATGCCAAGATGTCATGCTGTGGAGAATAAGTTGGCCATGGCACTTTTAGACAGTGTTTTCAGATTTAAGACAAACCCAAATAGCCCCAAATTTAGAAGCTGGAGGTCGCAGCAGGAGGGTATTAAACCAGGGGAACGTCCAGCGCAAAAATACTGTGGTTTTGTTGCCTAAACTCTGTTGTTTTTGTTAAATGACAGCTTTTGAAACTTTTACTTTTGAGGGTTTTTTCATCATTTTACAGAAATTGGTTTTCTCATCCTTCTGGCTTCATAATAAAGTGTGAACTGGAAGCTTGTATACCTTTTAAGGATAATGAAAAGAATTGTAAAAACTGTTTTATTTCTCTTTCTCCTTCTTCACCCAAGGGTAACGATAGGCCTTTTCAACCATTAAGAGTTAATATCAGCCTTTTCAGATTAAAGTTTTATTATGAAGACCGTATCTGCTCTAAATTTGACCTGACTGGGTACTGGGAATGGTGTGGGAAATTATAGGTTGAGGAACACTGTGCATTTAGTGAAATTCAAGGTGTTTGGATCAGAATTTTGCCTTTGAAAGCTTGGTCAGGGGATACAGCTCCCCCTTCAACTCTGGGCTTCTTGTAGCCATGTAATGTTGTGAGTGTTGATGCAAAACAGGAGCCATACACAGGTTGAAGTGTCCGCATTAAATGCAGGGAACTTCAGCCTGCAATGATGCTCTTTCTGATGTATGCTGTCATGTGGAGCAACATCTTTCCAATTAATCTTGCCCAAAATGATAATACTTAAAAAAAAAAAAAAAAGGAAAAAAAAAGAAAAAAAATTTACACAGTGACAGATGGGAGATGCTTACAGACCTCAACGAACCCAAAATTCCAGGAGGCTCCATCAGCACATACAGAAGGAAAGCGGAGTGTGTTATATCATGTTTTCACATCATGTTTTCACTCAAGGAAATAAATAGGTCTTAGGGGAGATAGCAGCTCCCAGTGAAAGAGGCAGTTTTCATAGGCTTCCAACAATGATAGTAACTCCAGTATGATGGCTACCCCAGGACTGGCTGTGGCAGATTTCACCTGAGCTAAGGGGCACTGGTCTGGTAGACCAGTTTCATAACAGTCAGGTTTTCCCTCCTCTGTCCACCAGCCTGTGCAAAGGTCAGATCCCCAGCCATCTTCAAAGAAGGAGCCATTCGAGCAGCTCTCTAGCCTCACTAAGAGTGGCCTTGCAGGACCACCTCCACCCTCACATTTCCCTTGTGGAAATGTGGCTATACCACTTATTTGGGAAATGAACACACAACTTTCCAAATCTGGTAAAAATTAAATAGCAAACACTAGTCAAGTTACTTAGACTTCCTTTTGCATGGAAGGGAGACTGTGATCTTTGCTGGAGCCTTTATGTGCCTTTATTTGCTTTCACAAGGCAAAGAGTCCTTCATACCTAATCATTTGTACATGCTGGAAACAAAAAGAGGTTATCAGAAAGTGGAGCAGTATGATTATTGAAGGTCAGGGGATTGCACTGGCAATCAAAGAAACTCTGCTCTGAATTCAGCCCCAGCCTACTACTTGGGCAAATTGCTTTGCCTTTCTGTTGCACTTGCTGCTCCCTTTTTCTGTCCTGGCTTCCTGCGTTGGTGTGTCTCCAAGGTTTTGTCTTTATGCAGCTCTCTGAGCCAGCAGAAGTTCAATGCCCCTAAGGCAGGAAGTCAGAACTGCCCAGCTCCTGCCTGCAGCAGCTCAGTGGGCCTGGCCAAGGCAGAAACTATTGGGGTAGCCGTATCACAAATATCAAATCAGGGTGCAAAATGGGGGCCAGTGGTGAAAAAGTAGATGGGTAGGTTGTTTACCACCCATACCTGCTCCCAGGCAAAGGGGCAAAGAGTGTATGGAAGGGAAGCAAATAATGGGATTGGCACTACCTGTAAGTCAGAACCATGTTTGATTTCTGAGGTTCAGAGCAGAAACGTTAATTCACTGCCCCCCTAAACTTGTACTTGACTTGTTTCTGTCACAAGAGGGACCTGATGCATAGGATTCTTTCCTGGGTGTCAACAAGGGTATAAGGGAACCTATTATAGCATCAACCAGGATGCTGTCAGCACTCATGGCCTCCTTTGAAATTCTCCATGTTCCCTAGCAGTTATATTTTCCACACTGAAAACCAGTGTGGGCTCTAAGGGAAGGCCTTTCGGTTTGCACAACACAGACACTTATTAATACCTATTAGGGCTAATGAAGGATACCCAACTGATGTGAAGAACAATGGGCAAAACCATTTTTATACAGCAGTAAGTTATATTATTGGCCTGTTCTGTAAAACTTGAGGTGGATGGGAGTACAGCCAGTAGGTAAGAGTCCAAATGGTACTGGTGAGGCTGCACCTCAAATCCTGAGTTCTGATTTGGGCCCCTCACTCCAAGACTGGAGCATGTCCAGAGAAGGACAACAAAGCTGGTGAAGGGTCCAGAGCACAAGTCTTGTGAGGAGTGTCTGAGGAACCTGGGGTTGTTCAGCCTGGAGAAAAGGAGGCTCAGGGGACACCACCTCACTCTCAACAGCTCCCTGAAAGGAGGTTAGAGCCAAGTGGGGTCAGTCTCTTCTCCAGAGGAAGAAGTGATAGCACAAGAGGAAATGGCCTCAAGTTGCACTAGGGGAACTTTAGATTAGCTATTAGGAACAATTTTTTTCCTGAAATTTTTGTCAAGGCCTGACCAAGGCTGCCCAGGGCAGTGATGGAATCCTCATCCCTGGAGGGGATTCAAAGCTGGTGAGGTGTGGTGCTGAGGGACATGGTTTAGTGGTGACCTGGCAGTGCTGAGTTAATGGTTGGACTTTTTAATCTTGAATGTGTCCTCCAACCAAAGTAATTTTTTGATTCTATGAAATAAGTATGGAATGCTGTCCTTAGCTAAGCAGCTTCTCTAGAGCAAGTCTTACTGTATAATTGTGATGAAACTGGAAGTGAATGAGGGGTTGCAGTAGAAGGGTTTTGTTGAAGTAGTCAGTCTAGAAGCTAATAAAAGAAGTATAGAAACATAGAAATGTCTGGGTTGGAAGGGACCTCTAGAAGTCACCTAGTCCAGCCCCCCTGCTGAGAACAGGGACATCCTCAACTAGAGCAGGTTGCTCAGAGCTTCCTCAAGCCCCACCTTGAATGTCTCCAGGGATGGGGCCA
>JAAGNO010020590.1:0-29709 GCA_033439905.1 Ceryle rudis | reverse complement strand
CTTTTTATAAGCTCCCTTCAGGTACTGGAAGGTGGCTGTTAGGTCTCCCCAGAGCCTTCTCTTCTCCAGGCTGAACAGTCCCAGCTCCCTTAGCCTGTCCTCATAGGAGAGGTGTTCCAGCCCCCTGATCATCTTCGTGGACCTGCTCCATCAGGTCCATGTCCTTCCTGTGCTGAGAGCTCCAGAGCTGGATGCAGTATTCCAGATGTGGTCTGACCAGAGGAGAAGGGCAGAATCACCTCTCTCGATCTGCTGGCCACGCTTCTTTTGATGCAGCCCAGGATGTGATTGGCCTTCTGGGCTGCAAGCACACACTTGCTGCTTGTGTCCAGCTTCTCCTCTACCAGCACCCCCAAGCCCTTTTTTGCAGGGTTGCTCTCTGTCACCTCCTCCCCCAGCCTGAATTGGTAGTGGGGATTATTCTGGCCCAGGTGCAGGACCCTGCACTTGCTCTTGTTGAACCTCATGAGGTTCACCTGGGCCCACCTCTCCAGCTTGTCTAGGTCCCTCTGGATGACATCCTGTCCCTCTGGTGTACTGACAGCACCACTCAGCTTGGTGTCATCTGCAAACTCGCTGATGGTGCACTCAGTGCTGCTGTCTATGTCATTGATAAAAATGTTAGACAAGACAGGCCCCAGTACAGACCCCTAAGGGACACCACTTGTCACTGCTCTCCATCTGGGCTTTGAGCCATTGACCACTACCCTCTGGATGCGGCCATCCAACCAATTCCTTATCCACTGAACGGTCCACCCACCAAATCCATATCTCTCCAACTTGGTGAGTAGGATGTTGGGGACCGTGTCAAAGGTCTTGCAGAAGTCCAGATCACATCCATAGTCGTCCCTTGTCCACTGATGCAGTCACTCTGTCATAGAAAGCCACTAGGTTGGTCAGGCAACCCCTTAGTGAAGCCATGCTGTCTGGCCTTGATCACCTCCCTGTCCTCCATGTGCCTTATCAGTCCTTCTAGGTAAATCTGCTCCATGCTCTTCCCAGGCACAGAGGTGAGGCTGACAGGTCGGTAGTTCCCAGGGTCTTCCTTTCTACCCTTCTTCCAGTCACTAGGAGCTTCACCTGACTGCCATGACTTTTCAAATATTATTGAGAGTTTTGGCCAGATTTTTTTTTGCATGTGTAGCTATAGAGTAGTAGGGGCAGAATGCGCTAATGTGAGCTGAACAATAATGTACTCAAATACTGTATAACTACCCAGAGCCTTGTTAAAATTACTGGGTTTGGTTGGGAAGTAATGTTAGTTAATGTAAAAAAAAGCTTTGTAAGAGACTGATTATCAGTTACTCAGTTTTGATATAATTCCATGATGAGTAGGAAAAAGCTTCGCTCTCTTTGCATCTCCCTCCATGATCAACTGTCTATTTTAAAAAAATGATACAGGGTCCGGATGGGGAAATCACTAAAGGCTTCAAGCAGTCTCCTAAGACTGTGAGGATAACTTTGCACATCTTTACTCTAATGTTAACCAGAAGAACAAAATTAACTGTCTTTCAGAAGTAACCTTGCTAGGGGCTCTATGGTCAATGCTTCTCATGATTCTGCATCTTGCCTTTCTTGTTCATTTCTCCTTTTTTTTTTTTTTTTTTCCCCCTGGAAAATTACAGAATCCCTTATAATTGCAAAGGTATAATCTTTAGTAATAAGTTATTTTAAAAGTATTATTAAACATTGTTGTGGAGGGTTAAGGGCTAAATATTTATTTAAGGATCTGGCCATAATATGTCCTGATGTCTTTTATACAGTATTGCTAAGCTCCTTTCTGCAGGTCACACCTTCATATCTTTTATATTCAAGAGTGAATTTCATCCTGTCCACCACAGAAGATCAGAGTATGTTCCATTACTGAACTGAAGCTGGACTTAGGGAGTAAACGTTTGTGGCTTGGGCTCAAAATCATACAGGGATCTCAGTATGCCACAGTAATGTGAGTAGTTCTGGTGAGGTTGTTTTGCTTTTGTCTTTCATCTTTGTTTCTGAAGTGCTGAGTTATTCTTTCATGAGAACAAGGGAGAATGGAAAAGTTGCTGGTTTTTCATATTGGTTGGTGGTGTTGAGACTATCTTCAAACCACATCTATACATGCCATCCTTAGCACTGCTTTGTGTTCTGGTGACAGCTTGTGCAGACTATGAGAGACAGGTAAGTGCTCTAGAAATGCTAGCACACCTTAAGGAGAGACAAGACAGTATTTTTAGGAAACTGTTGTATTTCTTTCCTTCACATACAGGGTCTACAGGGTAGTTAGAGGGAAAAATTGTTTCTTTAAGGGTAGCTAGAACTGGGACCAAGCAGGTGAGTTTTTATGGCTTGTCTTAGAGCCTAAAGGACTAGGTGACAGTGTGGGTGAAATTTATCTGTAAATATTTACAGATGGGCAAGGGAATGAAGCTCCTACTGCTTCCATCCCATTTCCTCTTCCCCCTAAGCTGATGCCTTCCAGGCATGTGGTCTAGTCTGAGGTATGAGAGATTCATATTTTAGTGCTACTTAAGGTATTGTAAACCTATAGTTTGCATCTGTTGTGTCATCCATCTTCTTTGAGGAATTAAGGTATATACCATCATGCAACAGCCTGTTGTATGCTGCTTTGCTCCCAATCTCTTCTGAAGCTGGTAATCAGGGTCAGCCATATTTGACAGAGAAAAACTTAACATCTCATAGACTTCTATTTATAAGCTCCATAAAATCAATTATAGGCAAGAGATGAAATAAATCAATTTCCTGAAAAGCTGCCTTGTTCAAGCTTGTATTGGACATCAGAGAAGTCACATAAGAGCATATCACTATGCATGTCCCACACTACAAAAAGAATTCAGCAGTCATGATGGATCCCACTGCAAGATGCAGACTTGACCAATCTTTGGTCATATCAAGTGATGTGACAATATTTTCAGCTGCATTACTGTATTTAAAAAGCCTCCAGTCCAAGCAGCACTTTGGGGTAACTTTTTTGAAGCAGAGGTGCCAGAGGGGTGGATAAGGAATGTTGGTGTACAGGACAGGCTTGGATGCTTCTGAAATACACCTTAAGTACCTCTTACTGAACCTTGTTTCATAATTCTTTATTCAACTAATTGTTCATACTACTTTTTTCCAACCAAAACAGCATATTATTCATAAAGTCCAATCTTTGTAGTGCAACATGTAGGTTTTTAATTCATCTTTTACACTTTTATATACCTTCTAAAGATTTTCCAGCACATAGCTCACCTTCTGTCATCTGACAGTGGATTACTGTCACGTATAAAAGCATGCATAGCTTTCCAAAATGCCTCTGCACAGTAAATATGTGGTGTATAAACAGTTAAGGAGGAGTAGAGAGATGATAGAACATCTACATATGGGTCCTACAACCAGATGTTCAGAGGATGTGTAATTTAGATTTCTTTCTGCAAGTGTTGCTGGTGTCAATAGTGAAAGAAACATAGCTGGCTGTACAAATTTAACCAGGCAGATGCCTAGATCTGTGCCTCTCGTACTCCCTTATATCTATTTATTAATCAGAGGGAAGATTGTTAAAGTTGAAATGTTAACTTGTGTAGAGGAAAAGGAAACTTTTCACTTGAAAATAGCAAGGTGCTATGGACAAACAACCAATATAATTTAGATACTATGTACACTGTGCTTTGGGTCAACTTCAGTATTAAGATGCAGCTAAGGTCTGTCATATCTTTGGGACACCTAATGTGCTTCCCACACTAAACAGGGCAATTTGGGTGAAATCATGTGATGTTTTATTGGGCAGTAAAAACTGTAATAGACACTATTTCTTTTATGCCAGCTAAACACAAGAAAACCATTACAGAAAGGGTCATGCATTAAATTCACCTCAAATCTGGCAGCATTTTTGAGGTAAGGCCCTATTGATACCAAGATTTTCCACAAACAGGCATTTGCACAAACTCTAAACCCTTTTACGTAAAATCAAAGTGAAAATATGGATAGTGGCATTTAGAATTTGCATGATTTTCTGGTGAAAATAAAGTTGACTGTAATTCATCATCTGGAATAGTTGTGCTTTTCCTGCCCACATTTGTCTTGCCTCTGATTGTTCTTGCTACGGTTCTTCTTCACATATCAGGTCAGCTTTAGTTTCCATTTCCAGCTATAGTTTCCATTTGCTCAGTGTGGTATGTCAGCGCTCTGCAGACCACTCAGCTGGGGAATTGGATGCTGGTGCAGATGCAGCTGGCATCATTGATTTTGTCACAGTGATGCCAGATCCATATATCCATCTTCATAAATTAAATAGGTGGCCAAGTACTATGAAACACTTAGAAAAAAATATGATGGCTTTTTGTGAAGAGCAGAGACTACGAGGAGGTTCAGAAGAGGTGAACCAAAAGAAAAAGGAATTAGTCTGGTTTGTGGTTGGCTTTTTTTGTTTGTTTGTTTCTGTTGGGGTTTTTTTTTTGTTGTTGGGGTTTTTTTGTTGGGTTTTTTTTTTTTTTTCCTTCAAATGACCCATTTCAATGTGCAATTTAACAATTCTACATAAAGGAAAAATCTCCTCTCGTTAAGAAACCAAAGGTGGCATGTGAGCATTGGGCCAGTGAGCATTGCACAAAGCATTGAATCAAAATGAACACTTTTGTGGAAGCCTACATAGCTGGGCCAGGTTTTTCACGAGAGATCTGAAGTACCAGTAGGAAAAGTTAGTAGCAGCATTTTAAATACATTGTGGGTTTCTGCTGTATATATGTGGTGGAGCAGCATGTGTGATACCGCCTGGTGGACACTGTCTATTTTACTCACTACTTTCAAACACTGTACCCCCTATAAAAGAATAAAAAAGCTAAGCTCTCCTTGTGGACATCTCAGAGCAAAAGTCCTATGAGCTCCACAGGCCTCTTTTTACCCTTTCTAGATTTCAGTCCCCTTTCTTATGCTCCAGGATGCTGCTGACATGGGGTAATTTTTGCTATAAAATTTAGCCTATGTCTGTTGTTCTCTTGATTGATTGCCCAATACAAATAGAATCACAAGGGCAAACAATCCATGACCACAGTGGTCTCAGCCAGAGTCCCACTCAGGCTAGAGGAATAATACCTTCAAATTTTTTTTTGAAGCCCATGTGGCATTTTTTATAACAGCATTTCTTGAATGGAGCTGCCATGGTCTTGCCTTGTGTGGAGCCTTTGGAGCTACTGCACTCCAGGGAGCGAGGAACACAATGGATTGGAGGGGAGGGAATAATGAAGTTTGAACATGGTAGAGGTTCATCATTTAAAGGAGCTGGAGTTCCCTGCTGCCTGCGTGCGCTTCTGAGCTGTTCTTTATTGCTGTTTGGTATTACTTGTGAAAGATGGTAGTAATATCACTGTTCATTTTCATTTGATGCAGCCAGTACTTCAAATCCAATTTTATGCAGACCAGGAGTGAGAAAAATGCTTTTATTAAGTAAGTGGCACTCTCTTTCTTCCAGTTTCCGTGGCTGTGCTTATTACCTTGGCTGCTATGTGTGCTTGGCTCTCTCAAGTCATTCTTCTCTAATGTGGTGGTGATGCGGGACAACCAGCTGGTATCCAAAACCCTGTTTTAGAGGGCTTTCTCCTCTTGGCTGAGCAACCCTAGTAACTGAAGTCAAGGAAGCTCTATTGTGCACTGAGGAATGTGGTGGGAAGCTGCTGTGCCCTTCCTAGCACACTCAGCGTTGGCATGAAGGAAGCCGGGGAGCAAAGAACAACTCATTTAAAAAGATCTCTCCATCTTCTTCCCACAAAGCATCGCATTGCATAGTGAGTGTTGTACCTGCTCTGTGGGCTGACAATGACAATTTGTATTTCATTGCCCAAGCCAACCCACAGCTCTTACATAAGTGTCTTTTCTGTCCCATTCCATGTCAGACCAATTTTAAATGTAAATCCCACTGGTGTGGGATATTGCTTAATCAGATTAGAGAACATGTCCAAGTATCTTTACTTCTGTATCGCCAGTTATTTTAGATTGTTGTACCAAAGTCATAGTTCTTGAAGCACTACTGCAGATGAATAGTGTGGATTGGAGGTTACAGGTTACTTCTATTGTTGTAATTTATTATTCTTATTTCTATGACTTGGGGAAAATTATTTTTCATAGCATGGAAAAAACCCTACTTTCAAACCTACTTTCAAGTATTTTTTCATTGTCTGATGCTGATTTGCTGTATCACCATATCTGCACTGATGTCTGTGCACTGACACCACCACCAGTAAAATCTCCGGCATGGTCTTCAAATGGAGTAATGGCATCAGCAGCGTTATGGCAGGATAGATGCAAACTGACCAGTCCCCCTCTGCTGTGTCTTTGGGCCTGACACTGCCCAAGGTTGCTGAATACTTGTGGTGTCTGCAATGGGGTGTTTGCCAAAAATTGTGCTGTCTGATAAGGTTGAGCACATCTCCACCTGTGATTGCCTGAACTGCTGCTTTCACTCTCTTAATATTAAAAGATCCAGGCTTCCTGCCTGCTGTCCTCTCACCCTGGACGTAGACATGCATGCTTGCTGGGGTGTCTCAGGAAGTTTCAGCCCTACATTCATCAGTACAGTTGTATTGAAACAGGTCTGGGCACCTTCCTCCAGGAGGACTCACAAAATCCCAGGTTCTTACTTTATTCATGAAGATTTTCTACCTAACCCTCCAGTTTGTCTTTGTCATGGACTCCTACGCTGCACTAAAGTACTCACTTCATTCAACAGAGGATTTGGTGAATACCCCAAATACTGCAGTGTCTGACAGGGCTGGAAGAAAAAGGGCAGGCTCTGTGCCCAGCACTCACCTGTGGAGCCTGTGTGTAGGTACGAAGGGGGTGAATTTGTGGTTCTGTTGGCTTGGTTCCTCAGTTCTGAGATTCAGCCCAGTTCCTTTCCTGGAGGCCCAGCTGTGAGGATGAGCTTCTCCCTGATTATAAGCCAAACACGCAGTCTAATTGGAGGTGTGTAGCTCATGGTGTTCCCCAGGAGTCAGGACTGGGTCCAGTCTTGTTCAGCACATTCATCAGTGATCTGGTTTTAGGGACAGAATGGATCCTCAGCCAATTTGCTGAGGGTACAAAACTGTGAGAAGTGGCTGACACTCCAGAGCTGAGCTGCCATTCAGAGAGACCTGGACAATCTGGAGAGTTGGGCGGAGGGGAACCTCATGAAGTTCAGCAAGGGCAAATTTAGAGTCCTGCAGATGGGAAGGAATAACCCCATGCACCAGTACAGGTGCAGGGTTGACCTACTGGAAAGCAGCTCCACAAAGAAGGACCTCAGAGTCCTGGTACACAACAGGTTAAGCATGAGCCATTGATCTGCCCTCATGGCCAAGAAGGTCAATGGTCTCCTGGGGTGCATTAAGGGGAGTGTGACCAGCAGATAGAGGGAGGTTCTCCTCCCCCTCTGCTCTTCCCTGATGAGGTCATATTTGGAGTATTGTGTCCAGTTCTGGGCTCCCCAGTTCAAGAGAGACAGAGAACTACTGGAGAGAGCCTAGTGAAGGCTATGAAGATGCTGACAGGACTGGAGCATCTCTGTGCTGAGGAAAGGCTGGGAGCCCTGGGGCTGTTTAGCCTGGAGAAGAGAAGACTGAAAGAGGATCTGATCAATGCTGATCAGTATTTAAAGGGCTAGGGGCAAGAGAATGGGGCCACACTATTCTCAGTGATACCCAGCAACAGGCCCAGACTGGAACTCAGGAGGTTCCATGTGAACAGGAGGAAAAACTTCTTTGCTGTGAGGGTGCCAGAGTCTGGCCCAGGCTGCCCAGAGAGGTTGTGGAGTCTCCTTCTTTGAAGAGATTCCAAACCTGCCTGGACAGTGTGATCCTGGGCACCCTGCTCTGGATGACCCTGCTGGAGCACGGGGGTTGGATGATGTGATCCACGGATGTCTCTTCCAACCTCTGCCAGTCTGTGATTCTGTGGTATGCATATGTGTATATATCTGTGCAGTGTTGGTTTAACTGGTTTTTGGTTGATTGGTTTTTAATGCTGTTTTGGGCTTCTTTTTCCACCTATCCTCAACACATTCAGCATCTTTCAGTACTTGGAAAGTCCTGCTTATGATAAAGCACAGGCCAAATGTTAATTCTAACAGCAGCATTCTAATCTAGTACCAGGACCTGTTTGTGAAAGCACTCAAACACCCTGATGATACTGAACTTTGTACAGTATGTGTTGGCTGAAAAAAAACATACAGTTCTGTATCTTCAGCAGTAGGTGGTGCTGGCAAACTGCACATTTGTTTGTTCACTCTTGGAGTGGCTGCACCATAAACTTGCACATGTGTGCATGAGGAGGTCAGAGTTTCACCATGATCTCAAACTTCTGAACAGGAGCCCTATTTTGCCGACACAATGATCAATATTTCCTCGTGCCTGAGGAAGCGCATTACCTGAACTGCTCAAACTTCTGACTGCAGACAGAG
Organism: Ceryle rudis; assembly: GCA_033439905.1. Classification (NCBI taxonomy): domain Eukaryota; kingdom Metazoa; phylum Chordata; class Aves; order Coraciiformes; family Cerylidae; genus Ceryle; species Ceryle rudis. The sequence goes on along the minus strand of JAAGNO010020590.1, from coordinate 21,299 downwards.
ATGGCATGTATTGGTACGCAGGATTGGCAAGGTTATGGACATATGTAAAACTAAGTCCACAGTTTTATGAAGTGGAGATATCTGTACCTAGAAGGACTCGTAAGGATGCGAAAGTACATAAATGAGTTTTCCTCTAGGAGTTCTATCTTGAAGTGGAACAAAGAGGAAGGTTACAAACATGATCTTCGTTTCTGTCCTCACCCCAGCATACCTACAGCTGATTCTTCTTCAGCTTCCAACAATTGTTGACTGTGACCTTATAATAAGCAATATAAACATGCAGTGATTTGAAATGAGAAGTTGAAGAAAAGCACTGTTTATAGCACAGTCTTTAGAGCAGTTTTTGTTTATTTTAACAAAAATAGAAAAGAATGGCAACTAATTTTGATTTTTTTTTTTTTTTTTTTACACAAATCTGTAAATAAAATCATTGTTGATCTTTGCACGACCTCATGGCCCATGTTGCCAGCATTGTCATAAGGTGTAGCTTCACTGTGGCAAGTGTTTCTTCCAAGGACTGGTGACTGGCATATGGCAAAAAGTTAATAAGAGGACCTGGACAATAAACCAATCATGAATGGGAACGCAGTAGACATGTATGTGCTTTTTCCAGTTGAAGTGGAGCTGTGGAAGTTTGCAGGAGTCACATGAGCTTCAGAGTTGACTAAAGTATCCCAGGTTATATTTCATAATGCATAGTTGCTTTCTTGATCTTTCCTTTCTTGAATCAGGTTTTGAAAACTTATGTAATACCATAGTAATGGTCTTTGAAAAGGTACAAGAATGCAACACACAGTAAGAAAAAGAAACTGAGGAGTGATGAGTGCAGCCTCTTGTCTTATAGTGCTTACCATTTAAGCTTTGTGAAACATTTGTCTTATATTAACAGCTAATTATAACCACATGTAAAACTTAGCATCATTACCCAGGATTTAGTCCTGTTGCTTGATCTGGTTTATTGTTCAATTCCTTTGGGAGTAATTTAGAGAAAAGTGGTTTAGATAAGTGCACACTGTTCTTAACTTTTCAAATTCACTATTAAAGGTGGCAAGCACTATCTTTTGATAGCCACAATTTCATGTAAATAAATGAACTTTACAATCATGGGAATTCCCCTTTACTTTTTAAAATGCAAAATTATTAAATGGATTAGTTTATTTGCCCAAGTTCTGAGCTGTTAGATCTATACTGTATACTGAGCTATTAAATAGAAACCTCATTCCTGAATAATCTTATATATATCTCATCTGGGCTGTATGCTCTGTACAGTACAATGCTGCAGTTTTGATTTTGTTTCTATAGACTTGTAAGAGATCAATAGGGACAAGAATAACTGTGGCTTGGAGATTGTTTAAGGGATTATGTGAGTTCTGCCCTGATTCCTACTGAATCACTAAGGAAAAACCCAAAGGACAGAGCCAAGCTCTTCATGAGCAGCCGCATTGCAAAGCTCATTCAGCAGTGAGGTATCTGGTCACTGTACGTTTTCAAGTTGCCTGAAGAAGGGCAGCGTAGCTGGAGAAGAGTCTAGAGCACAAGTCTCGTGAGGAGTGGCTGAGGGACCTGAGGTTGTTCAGCTGGGAGAAAAGGAGGCTCGGGGGAGACCTTCTTACCCTAGAAAACTCCCTGAAAGGAGATTGACCCCACCTGGCTCCAATCTCATCTCCCAAGGACGAAGTGATAGCATGACAGGAGATGGCCTCAAGTTGCACCCAGGGAGGTTTAGGTTGGATATAAGGAAAAATTTCTTCACTGAAAGGGTTGTCAAGGCTTGGAGCAGGCTGCCCAGGGCAGTGTTGGAATCCCTATCCCTGGAGGGGTTTCAAAGCTGTGGAGATGTGGTGCTGAGGGACATGGTTTAGTGCTGGGTTAATGGTTGGACTTTATAATCTTGAGGGTCTCTTCCAACCAAAATGATTCTATGATTCTAAGTCATGCTGAAGCAAACCTGAATTCTGTGATCTCATGTTTTGCAGGTCAATCCAGAAGCTGGTACTAGATTGTGGACTAGCTCACACACCATCCCAGCATTTGGGATTCTGGGGTCTGGGTGTTTTTGGGGTGCTGTGTTTCCCCATTGAAGCCGAGACTCCCCAGTTGGGTGACCGCCAGCCGCAAAGCTGCTGTCCACGTGGACTGGTGCTGAGATCTCCCGCCCGGCTGCTGCCAGAGCCTCTCCAGCCAAACCCAGAGACATGGCCACCAATGGCACCAAAGTGGCAGACGGACAGATTTCCACTGAAGTGGATGCTTCCATCACCAACGACAAGCCTAAAACTTTGGTAGTAAAAGTGCAAAAGAAGAAGACTGATCTCCCAGACCGAGACACTTGGAAAGGAAAATTTGACTTTCTTATGTCCTGTGTAGGTTACGCCATTGGCTTAGGGAATGTGTGGAGGTTTCCATACCTTTGTGGCAAGAATGGTGGAGGTGTGTTTACTGTTTCGTTCTTATAACCTCTGATATATTTTTATATTTGAATTCTTCATAAAAATTATCAGTTAAACAGAACTTGGGTTAGTACCTTTTTCATCTGTATAGGTGTTTTTTGGATTGGGAGTTATTTTTGCTGTACACTTGTTCAGGAGGGTTAGAGCCACTTTGGATTGTGGTGCTTTGCTTTGAGGTCTGCTGTGGAGTTCATTCTAACTTCTAGTTTGCAGGTGCTCTAAAAAGACCATAAGGGATTAGAGCAGAACTAAAGCACATTGCCCTCCAATACTTCAGAGCCCTCTCTTTTGCTCTGAGTTTTTGAGAGGATTGCATATGGCTTGTAATACTGACTCTGAGCTTAACATAACAGGCTAACTTTGACTGGAGAGCAGCCAGTTCTGGTTAAAGCTTTAATGCTTTCTGCATGCTACTGTGAGAGATGGCAACAAAATACACAGTCTTTGGGATTTTAACTTTTTACATAAACAAAGTATTTAAATGATGAAGGAGATATGTTTTTCTCCTTATTTCCACCTCTTGAGATACTGGCTCGGTAGTGTAGATAAGAAGTTACACTTAAAATGAAAAAAATAAAAATGCATTGTTGTTTGTTTGTTGTTTTGTTTGGTTGGTTTTGGGGTTTTTTTTTTATATAATAGGGATCGGAAACAGTGGATGCTCTATAGCTTTCTTTCCCCACTGTAACAACCTTTTTCTTCTTTCTCTTTAGGTGCATTCCTGATTCCCTATTTCCTTACCTTAATTTTTGCTGGAGTGCCACTGTTTCTTTTGGAGTGTTCCCTTGGTCAGTATACATCTATAGGAGGCCTTGGAGTGTGGAAGCTTGCTCCAATGTTCAAAGGTACAGTTGGAAGCTGGATTACTTTCCATTCGTTTCCAAGTTGCACAGAGTGACAGGACAAGAACATTTCTTTGTGCCTTCATATTTTTACTTGAACCATAATTTTCTACAGAAAGTCCTAACTTTCTGAGTTGTAAACAACAATTTTGAAACACACTAGGATATTCTTAATTCCCCAGTGGAAATAGCCAGAGTTAGGCATTAGAATCTCAACAAGCTTATTCTTGAACTTCAAAACTACTGTGTTGTGGGTTTTTTTTGTTAGGAACATTTAAAGACTGTTTAAAATAGCATATTAAATCGAGTGATGTTTGTCTGTGCAGCTATGGAAGTCTGTTTATGGCAATTTGGTAAACATTGTTTCTAGTCAAGATAACAGAGGTTAATCTCCTGTTCTTTACTGAAATTCAAGGGCCAGACACTTCAAAGATGGTGATTTCACACTGAATTGCCTAAGACAAGCTCAATTCATGGGTAGGTGTTTAGCTAGTTGAGGGTTCCTCATTGCAGGAACCTCAAGGTTTTAGTCTGTATTCTGCACAAACCGCACAAACTGTGCTTTTCACCCTCTAGTTCACCCTCTAGTTCTAAATCCTTTGACACTGACATCCATGAGCTGACTCCTGGGCCGGAAAAGGAACAACTTACACATTGAGCTATAGATTATACAGTAGGACCAACAGCATAGAGTGAGCTAAAAAGTTGATTAGAGTGGATTTTTTTTTCCTAGGAAATATTGTACTGGGCAAACCCAGAGAGATGAAAATGTTTATCACAGAGAAATATTTTAACTCTACTGATGTTGGCAGGGGGCACAATGCAAAGTATAGATCCTTCTTGGCATTATTCTGACTATTTTGAGCACTTCCTCCTGTTTAGTGTCATGTGGCAACTGTCACCAGCCTGAAGTCTCCATGTGGAGTAGGAGACAAGGGATTCTTGTTGTGGAGCCCCTGATGTTGCTTTAGTCTTAGATGACATAATAGCATTATATTAAGCATTGAGCCCTTAAATGTGCATGCTAAATGGATAGCTGGTCTTACAGCTCATACTCAATTTGCCTGCATCTGCCCGAGGTTTCTGTGGCACTGCTGTTTCAGAGAATGAGCTGATTTAGCTCTTCTCCTTAGGAGTAGAAAATGCCTGTAAAATCTCAGCAGCAGCAGATGTGACTACTCACTGCATCACACAGGGAACCAGACACCGATTACATTTAGAGATGACTGAACTATCTCTCCAGTTACTAACCATTTTATAATGGTACTTCTAAAATTTTAATTTGGCTTCTATAAAATTCCCTAAATGGTAGCTGCACCATATGCTGTATTTGTCCTGCTGAACTGCAGCTGTACAACTGCCACTTGTATAAACATGACTAAAAGTTACCTTCTTTTTGTTTCTTTTTGCTTTCTTTACAGGTGTGGGATTAGCTGCTGCAGTCCTTTCCTTTTGGCTAAATATTTACTACATTGTGATTATTTCTTGGGCCATATACTACCTGTATAATTCCTTTACCACTGTAAGTTGGGGTGGGGAGGCAGAATTGTTTGAGTGTAAAGCAGAGTGGTATATAGATGGCTGATTTATCTGTCTCACTGTACGTGTGTGAGGTTAACACAAAATGCATAAAAATGAGTCGGATAAGCCATTTCTTGCTAAAGGAAAACTATTTTGTAAAAATCCTTACTTTTTAATTATTTTTTTTTTCTGCCTAGGAAATATAGAATTGAGAACTGCTAGGGAAATAGTCTGTTCCAGGAATGCCAATGGGGAAACATAATGATAGGTTATTTTAGGCTTCTCTTTCTTACTGATTTGTTTAAATTTCCTCGCCATAATTTTTGTACTCACCTGCCAGCAGCTGCAGGTCATGCTCAGGCTTTGGACAACTTGTTCTGGCAATGCTAACGAGAGTCCTATAACCCCTTTGCCTTTGAGCCTACAGGACCCTTATTCCCCTGAGAAAAATTCTAGTGTATAACTGATGTTTGGTTTGTTGTTTTGGTTTGTTTTTTCTTCAATAGCAAACACACAAACTTTAACGTTTTGGGAAATAGTATCATTTCAGTGCAGTTTAATGGTGGAGGGGTTTATTAAAGAAATCCCCATGGAATGGGAGGTTTGTGATTTGATTAGCTCTGAGCTTCCCATTTATTGTTGTTATTTTTACTTTGTTTTCTTTTTAGCTTTACTTTTAGCTGCCCTTTTTTTCCCCTCAAGGTTGCCTCATCAGCTGAGTAGGTCTCGTCTGATTTGTGAGTTTGGCCATCTGAGAAAGCATTCTTACATAAGTCTCTATCATTAATGCATTATTGTTCAGTTGTCTCCTCTACAAATTTTGTTCGTGCTTGCTTGTTCTTGACTTGAAAGATTTGCCCCCTGACCAAATTTGCAATAATTGCTCTCTGGGAGTAATGTGATAATTTCTATTTTTGTTATCTTCAGATTTGTTCTGGATGCTAAAGATCTAGAAGTGGTGCACTGGTCCATATTAGATGAATATTGATTTGTAATTCCTTTGATGACTCTTATCCTTGTGTTTAAAACATAAAGTACTCTCATACAACATTTTCTGGGAGAGGAATTTTCCAAGATTCAGAAGAATATTTAAGTTGTAATTAAATGAAATTAATTCTAAGAGATAGTATAGAATCATAGAATCATTTTGGTTGGAAAGAGACCTTTAAGATTATCAAGTCCAATTGTTAGCCCCGCACTGCCAGGTCACATCATGTGGAAGCAGGTTCTGTTTCTCAGAACTTCTGAAAGATAACTTCATGTAATGGACATGTGTAGAAAATGCAGGTAGAAAATAGAAAGTTTACATTTTTCTAATTGTCCCCTGACCTTAGGGGAAAATAAAAATCTCCGATCAATAAGCATCACACCTTTATTACTTCTAGTGCAACAAGAAGTAATAAGTTACCCGAGGTAATGCTTCCTTTAAAAGTGTTTGACTGTTTAGGTTTCTTTCTCTCTCTCTTTCTTAAATAGACTCTTCCTTGGAAACACTGTGAGAACCCCTGGAACACTGACCGCTGCTTCTCCAATTATACCTTAGCAAACACCACCAACATGACAAGTGCTGTGGTCGAATTCTGGGAGTAAGCTGATTATCTTTCTATCATTCCTGTGCATAGGCAAGGATCAGCTTGTTATCATTCATACAGTATCTTCTGAATTAGTTGTCAAATACACCATTCTGTTGCCTTATTCTAGACGCAACATGCACCAAATGACTGATGGATTGGAAAAACCAGGGCAAATCCGATGGCCGCTAGCAATTACTCTAGCAATTGCCTGGATTCTGGTGTATTTTTGTATCTGGAAGGGGGTAGGCTGGACCGGAAAGGTAAGATTAAAAAGTACTGTAAATACCTTTCAGTTAAAAATGCCTATTTTACTCAAATATTCTGAAAATTCTTCAGGTAAGAGGCACTGGGGACAGTTGTGTTGGAATAGCTCTGTGAATTGTTTAATTTCTATCTTCCTGAATTGAGCCAGCACTGTGTTTTTCAAAGAGCTGTCTCCTCTGTAGCTAGGTCTGACCATGGTCTTAGATGATATGTTCACTGGCATTCCCAGGTATAAAATTGCCTAAAAAATATATCTGCTTGTCCCTGGGATGAACATTTTAGGTAGTTTGGATAGCAACAGAGGGGGGATGCAATGTTTTGGCTTCTGCAAGAAGCATTCATTTATTGCAGAGCTCTTGCTAGACTTTGGTATGTAAGTAAATGTTGAAGCTGTGTTGCATTTAAGAGCAATTCCCTCCTTTTCTTATGCCAAATGAGAGTCATGGGTGGTTCCTGGCCACAGGCACGCCTGGAGTCTGGCTGGTTTCTGAGTATAAAATAGATTTTCCTAAAGGAAATTTATATTATTGACAGACCTTTCTCCAGGAAAGAAAGGGCAACAGCATCTGACTTTGACATAAACCTTTCCCTGTCCTCAAAGTGACAGGAAGAAATCTTAGAGAAATTAAAAGTTGCAACATGGGGTGTGGTGATAACTGAAGGCTTGGCTTATAAAATCTGTGGTCTGGTGTAGAGGACTAGGATTTTTTCACACTGAAAGAATGAACTGTTAACTTTTAACAAGATGGATGTAACTGTGGCCCACTTTAAGCTGCATGTTGGACATGGCCTAGTTGAGCTCAGACCCAACCATTTTATTTCTCTTACCTGCAAAGACGGTGACAAAAAGAGGGTTGGCTTTGTTTCTTTGGAGTCTGACTTCACAGTGTCTTTTTTAGAGGGCTTTTGAAAAGGCAAGAGAGTAGGATCCTCTATATCATAACAGATGAAGTGAGAGTGTGAAAAATACCAGAGCAGCTGTTTCAAAGGTGGAGAAAATAATGGGTGTTGTTCTACAAGCAGGGCACTGGTGCCATGAACCTTGTGCTTTTGGGAGCTCCCCTTGTTGAACACAGAAAAAAATAAATTAAAAGCATGAACCTCTCATGTAAAAATATCCTAGTCCACTATATTCCACCTTCAGGGAAATGGGCAATAGCCGACTGCCTTTTGGACATGGTGTTAAGGAGTTCTGCAGTAGGCACTCCCCTTTTCACACCAAGCTTTTCCATTGATAAATGCTTTGATTTAAAGTCAGCCTCCATTGCTGCTACAGTATTTTCAGAGAACAAATATTTTCTGAAGTGTTAACAAGCACAGGTCGTTCTTCCTTCCACACTTACAATGTCTTGTTTCTTCACATCAGGTGGTATATTTCTCTGCTACTTACCCCTATGTTATGCTGCTTATCTTGTTCTTCCGTGGTGTAACACTGCCTGGAGCAAAGGAAGGCATTTTATTCTATATAACTCCCAACTTCAGTAAGCTTTCAGACTCTGAGGTAAATATGCAATCCTTGTAAGCAAAAATTTCACTACTAACTGTTCACCTTTCAGACATATGACCTGCTCCTCAAGTGCAGAAACAGATTTTTAAAAAAATTATTTCCTGCAATCAGGTTTGGCTGGATGCTGCCACACAGATTTTCTTCTCCTATGGTTTGGGTCTTGGTTCACTGATTGCCCTTGGAAGTTACAACCCTTTCCACAATAACGTTTACAGGTAAGCAGATGAGTGCACATGTGACAACTTTCCTGTCTCAGCTAGAGCTGGATTCTGTCTTTCTGTGTATTATGTCACTGACATAACATGTATAGTCTTGGATCTGAATATTAATGTTAGGTCTAACTAGGAATGAGATGTATAACTGCATTTACACTAATGGGACAGACAGTATGACTTGTCCAGTGTGAAATGGAACGTGAACTGTGAAATTCTAAATAATGAATTTTTTTTCATGGGGAAAAAAAGGGTAATATACTGATGAACAGAAGCATTGCTTTATCTACTGCTTAAAGCACCTTACCTTTATTTCAGGGACTCCATCATAGTGTGCTGCATAAACTCATGCACAAGCATGTTTGCTGGCTTTGTCATCTTCTCCATTGTTGGATTCATGGCTAATGTCACAAAGAGGCCTATTGCAGATGTTGCAGCATCAGGTATCCAATATATTTTTCTCTAAGCTGTTCAGTGGCATCCGTTATGTCTTTTTTGTACGTTGTATCCAACTGCTTCATTAAGTTGTTCAAAATCCCTCCCTCGAAGCATTCCTCATCTCCCTGTCATTTCAGTTGCCTTTATTGATGGCAAAAGGGAGAGCACTGTTTCAAACCTTTTAAGGCAGCATCAGCAAAATCATTTCGTTTCAAGCAGACTGCCTGCCTAGTACTCTTAAACCTTTGGTGTGGAAAGTGGTCAGTCAGAGACTCATCTGGGGCTGACACAACAAATGTTAATGAATACTACTTACAGGGAATGTGTTTACAAGAGGTAGCAGCACGGTTTTCTTCTTCAGTGCTTAGCTGTGACATCACATTATGAGCCTCTTGCTACTGAAGTTCTTGAAATCAAACAGAAAGGAGGAATTATGGTCATTCTGGTTTTGGATCCTACATTTTCTAATTCAGTGAGGCTTTTCAATTTCTTTCACTCTTTTGTGAGGTTAAGTCCTTTGGGGCAGATCTATTCGGTATGGAATGGTCTCTGGGGATGCATTCAGAAGAGTGTGGCCAGCAGGTCAAGGGAGGTTGTTCTCCTCTTCTACTCTGACCTAGTGATGACACATCTAGAGAACTGTGTCCAGTTCTGGGCTCCCCAATTCAAGAGAGATGAGGAATTATTGGAGAGAGTCCAGCAGAGGCTACAAAGATGCTGAGGGGACTGGAACATCTCTGCACTGGGGAAGGCAGAGAGACCTGGGCCTGTTTAGCCTGGAGAAGAAAAGACTAAGAGGGAATCTAATCATTGTAGATCACTAGATAAAGGGTGGGTGTCAAGAGAGTGGAGCCAGGCTCTTGTCAGTCATGCCCAGCAACAGAACAAGAACCGGCACAAACTGGAACCCAGGAGGTTCCATGTGAACAGGAGGAAAAACTACTTTGCTGTGAGGGTGATGGAGCCTGGCCCAGGCTGCCCAGAGAGGTTGTGGAGTCTCCTCTGGAGAGATTTCAAACATGCCTGGACAATGAAATCCTGGGCATCCTGCTCTGGGTGATCCTGTTGGAGCAGGGCTGATGGACCCAATGATCTCCAGAGGTTCCTTCCAACCCCTCCCATGCTGGGACATTTTGATTTCTCACCTCTTTAGGCCTACAGCTATCAGCCAATTTTATGAGATCCTTCATTGTGAAAGTAATTTCCCTTAGGGCAGTAAGATGTCCATGGAAGAATTCTGCTGTTCTTTGTACTTCCTTCTCTGTCTTCCAGCTGAAAAAAGCTTGAAGTAGCAGAGCAGATGGCTACCCTGACCCAGCTGGTTTACCAGATACTCATTTAGCACTCCTGGCCACAGGCAGGAATCTGATAACTGAGAGCTTGGTTGGAAGTGACTGGTGGGCAAAATATGTCTTACTATACTAGCAAATGTATCCCATTGATGAACTCTTTCCTTAGTTAGAAAAGCAGAGAATTTAAGCCATAAAAATAATCTTCAATAAACTACGGATACAAAGAAATTAGGAAAAAAATTACGATGGCATACACTGTTGTCCAAAAATGCCCTGGAAAGTCAGTGGTGTGTGAAATGAGTTTCTTGGCTGTATGTATTTGATACAGTTATAATGAGATAAACACAGCATCTGCAAACAGAACAATATTTTTATATCTTATTAAGCTCCTAAATACATACCTAAGGTAATAGACTTCTGAAAGATGCACATGACCTGCTCTGGCCACTAATTGCAAAAGATGTTTGGAAGTTCATTTTAATTAAGGCTTTTATTTCTTCTAGCAAGCTCAGAAACTGATTATTTATTTTAGCACCATAAGACATGTTGTTTTGTGATCTTTTATATATCTTTGTAGAAAAAAATCCAATATTATTAAAAGCTGTAGCTGCATTTTGGTGGAATGTGTAATGGAGTCCAATTAAGCACATATTTATCTTAAGTTTATTTTACTTTTAGTGCTGCCATTTGGAAGGCATTCCAAACATATTTGCTACTGCTAGCAAATAATTGTTTCCAAATCTGCCTGACATTGACTTTGACAGTTCAGGTGTCTAATGCCAATCCTTGCTTCACTGATTTGAAAGATATATATGTCCAAACAATTGCCACAGACTCGCTTTCAATGAAAACTGAAAAATCAGACAACCCCCTTAGGTGAGGCACTTTTATTTCTCTGATTATTTAGTTTGCCACAGGTTTCCCTCTTAACCTGACATCAGCTGGCTTCCAGCTATGCAATGACGACAATAAGAGCTCCTTTTTTTTTTTTAATAAGATTTATTAAAGATTATTAAATTATTAAAGATAATAATAAGAATTATATTCTCCTTCCAACACTATGCCCCCCATTAGCAGTTTAGCAGGAATACAAATGAGAAGGTTTGCTTGTTCACAACTACAGAGTTTATTAAAATGTGTATTATAAGATAATTAATGGAATGAAACAGCAAATGGGAATTCTGTAAATGCTGGAAAGTGTCTTCTTCATTTCTGAGCTGTCTTTATTTCTCTTCTGAACTCACTGGAGCAAAGCAGATTACAGCTGTCAGTAACTTCTTGAGATGGAGAGAAAGTTGATCAGTACCAGAAGATGTAATCGCAGTCAAGGATAACATTCCCTGTCTTTGCTATCCAAAGGGTGTCTCTCAGGACCAGCTTCTGAACTGCATCTAGTATTTTGGTTGGTTGGTTTTGAGGTATTGTGGGTGATTTTATTTGTATTTGATTGGTTCATTTTAAAACCAAGATTACATGCACTGACTTCTCGGTCAGTGAACAGTGATGAAGCTGAAATCCCTGCTCAGACGCTGCATCTGTGATGGAGTTATTCAAACAAACCTAAAACCAGTGCATCATATCATAAAATCATATCACAGAATGGTAGGTGTTGGAAGGGACCTCTGGAGATTGAGTTCAAGCCCCCTGCCAGAGCAGGATCACCCAGGGCAGGCCACACAGGAACATATCCAGGTGGGTTTTGAAAGTGTCCAAGGAAGGAGACTCCACAACCTCTCTGGGCAGCCTGTTCCAGTGCTCTGTCACCCACACAATAAAAAGTTTTTCCTCATGTTGAGGTGGAACTTCCTGCTTTCCAGTTTATGACCATTGCCCCTCGTAAAGAGGAGCAAATAATCACAACACCCATTCAACCCCATTGACATTTTCTCTATTTCTCTTACCAGGTCCTGGACTGGCATTTCTAGCTTACCCAGAAGCAGTGACACAGTTGCCAATTTCTCCTTTGTGGGCAATACTGTTCTTCTCCATGTTGCTTATGCTTGGAATTGACAGTCAGGTAAAACTGATGTAAAAATTAATAATGAAGACAAATTTTCTACAACTGTATGGTACAAGGGTGGCCTCTCTCTGTGCATTCTGTACTGACAGCTGTTAGTGGTGCAGAATAACCAGAGAAATAATAGAAGGTGCTAAGGAGAAGAAAGACCAAGAAGTTCAAGGAGCCTTGGACAGAGAAAAAAATGAGAGTTTTGCTTTTTCATGAACTGTTGGAAGCACATACAAAATGTGCAGAAAAAATAATTCTGCTGTCAAAAGGAACTGTCTTTGAAATCTTAACTGTTCAATCGCAATATTAAAAATACCTTTGCAATGCTCACCAGTGGAGGACACACTGGGATATGCTTTACAAGATTGAGATACACAAATATTTCTGAAAGGTGACTTCAGAGCTTACCACACTGTGCAAAAAGATGCAGCACATGTTTCATTTTAAACATATGATTGTCAGGAGCAAATTCAGGAAACAGCAGGCTCATTAATGAGGACATTCTGTATTTTAGTGTGTTCTGAAACTACTTCCCACTGGTACGGGTCAAGACTTTATTGGTTCTAACCTTAGCTAAGAGTTATGGATGGTACTTGACAACTAGAAATGAATGGGAAGGCAAAACCTAGAGTTTTGCAAATGCAAATAAGATATTCTCTGGAGTTACTGTCTAGATTAAATAATTAAGTCATGCCATCAATAAGAAAACGTTTATTACAAAATGAACAAAAAAGCACTTTACACACTAGAAAGGACTATGTCCAACAAAATCATTCATCAATCAGTAATCATTTTAATGCAGATAGTAACTCTGTTGTAAGCACAGCAGAAAGCACCTGTCTTCATTCTGCAAATCATACTTCAAGGGTGTTGTCAGGGAAGTCCCTTCTCTCTGATGAAATGCCTGTCATTTGTATGTGACCAGTCATTGGCGGGTGTATTAATCTTGAAATCGTTTGTGGTTCTCAGAGCAGCACCTTACTGTTATTAGCACAGTCTTCGTAGCACCTAAAGGAATGTGGGAATTACCAGCTTAGTACTGTAATAGTCTTTCAATAGAGAAAATCCATCATTTTCTATAAATCCAAGTTGACTTCAGCCTGTGATCCAAAACACAAAAAGGCCAAGAGGGTATTTTATCCTGCAACATGAAGAGAAGCTGAAAATTTATGGGGTTTATTTCTTTTCTTTCTTTTTTTTTTTTTTTTTTCCCAGTAAGCTTCAGGTTTGACATTAAAACCTTTTGCTCATTGTAGAGGGGAGACTACTGTGAAATTAATTGGGTCAAAAATATTCTTGAAAGAACTTGTCTCTAGGCAACTAACAGCTAAGGAAGGTAGTCTAATATTATTAAAAAGAATATATATCTACAAGTCATGATTTCTTCATTTTCTGTCAGTGAAACATTTCATACACTAATTTATGGGAACTGTAACAATTGGTTAAATTCTGATTGCATTGTTAAAAATTGATAAAACTTTACAAACATTCTGGTTTTCATTATTTCAGCCATCATAGTGAGAACGTTTATTTTTAATATATACATATGGAAAAAATCTGAAGTATGGGCATTTGGAGGGCCACATCCTCAGCAAAAATCTTTTCTGGAGATACAAAAAGTACCTATTTATTACATATGAGAATAAATCTTGTGCTTTTAACCTTCACCCTGAAGCACTAATCTGATTAGACTTCTTGTTGTCTATTGGCTTTCATGTATGAGAGTCAATTACAGAAAGGAGGAGTGTAAGATTTTGAAGGATCCAGAGTTCAAAGCCTTCAACTGTAGGTGTGCCACCTTCTGTCACAAGAAAGAGCACTTTATCTTCATGAAGCACATGCTATAGTTCATAGTTTGGAATTTTGCTTGGTTTTCTAGCTGGAAATCTTTTTTGCACAGATCTTTTTAGACAAAAACAAGGACATTCAGGAGCAATGCTTCCACTGAAGTCAAGTGAGTTGTCATTTATCATTTAATCGAAGCAGCCTTAGGCCAGCGATGGGTACTGTTGAAAACTCCTCCCCTAAATGTAATCCTGTTCTTGCAGTGCATTTCACTGTGTTTTATTTCTAACCTTTAATTGCAGTTCTGCACTGTGGAAGGATTCATAACAGCTTTGGTGGATGAATTTCCAAAGTTACTGCGCAATCGAAGAGAGCTCTTCATTGCTGTCGTATGCATTGTTTCCTATCTGATAGGGCTGTCCAATATTACTCAGGTATGTCCTGTAGAAGAATGAAACCATTTGTCTAAAACACAGCATCTGATTTCTCCCTTTGCCTGCCAAAGCAGGAATCATTGTGCACCATTGAAGTGGCAGGGATCTATTGTCAGCACTGTCTAAAGAGTTCAGGCAGCAGACATTAAATTACGAGTGTAAAATGCCTGTTTGAGGAAAATGATTGAACAAAAAGAAGTAAAGTGAAATCAAATCCATTAATTGAGTTCTAGCAGTAATGTAATTTTTGTCAGTGTTGACCTCAAGCATTATAACACTTTAACTGGTTAACTTTAATTATTTTAGGTTAATATTTCCCTAACCTATTCACCACTGTTAGTTTGTAGCTTGCATTATAATCTATCTTGAAATTAGAGTCCTTACTATTTATTTAACACTTTCTTCTTATCTGTTTTAGGGTGGAATCTATGTGTTTAAGCTTTTTGACTACTACTCTGCCAGTGGAATGAGTCTCTTGTTCCTTGTATTCTTTGAGTGCATCTCAATATCCTGGTGCTATGGTAAAGAATACGTTGTTTGGGTTTTTTTCATGAGTTTTGTACATCATAAGGATACATCATCTACTGATTTGGGTTTTTGGGTGTGCACATGCTGAGGGTGAAGATGAAATTGGCGTAGTTTTATATTCATATAATTCCACTGAGGACTCAAAGTTGGCTTGTGGAAGGTACTTCTGTCTCTTTAAAACACCCAGTGTAGATTCCTGGAAGTCATTAGCTGCTGAGTGTTTCAGCAATACTAAACAGGTGACCTCTTCCTCTTTTTTTTCCTGTTCCCCTTCCTTGGAAAGCCTGGATGTTCAGAGTTATTAGGTTCTGCTGTTCTCAACATAATGACATGTCTTTTGGACTTTGTAATCTTTTACTTCCAGAAATTATTGTTACTCTAGGATCTTGCAGTGAGAGCCAGGCTCCTTGAGCAGCTGTATCTTGCATAACTGCTCTAAAATGTCCAGTAGTTTGGACTGACAAGCTCTGGGTATAAAGATTAATGAATCATATTCTTGCCAAAGTATTTGTGCAGTTGACCCTAGTTCTGTCTTAGCTAGTCCAAGGCCCTAGTCCTATAGGCATTTCAGGTTTTATTACAAAATTGATCCAGAACTAGATAACTGGAGGCTTTTTGCTCTCTTTTAATGGCTTAAGAAGATGGAACAGCAATTTATAGGGGAGAGATACTGCATAATGGAAAAATACACCAGCTATATAATGAAGAAATCAAAGTTATAAATAATATGAGAGACATAACTTTAAGAAGATGATGGAGCATTGCTAGGTAACAGCAGCAACAGAAGGGTTGCTCTTTGATTTCTTATGCACTTTTGCATGTATATGATGTGCATATCCATGCAGAATGAAGCTGGTTAACTCTAGGATGGGTTTATTTTAATTTAATTTGTAAAATATCATTCTAAATTTCTCATTCTAATAAGAGTTGAAATTAACCAAGGGCTTTTGTTGTATCTGACCTTTAGAGGTACATGCTTCCTTAACCTTTGAATGGGAATAAGTTTGCTGGTCAATAATTAATTTATTATGATGTGGAAGAATGAGGGGGAAAAAAATGATCCCTGGTGCTTCTGAGTTTGCGTATTTCTTTCCCATTCAGATAGGTGGGCAGTTATGTTGGGATCTGTGTAGAGCTTACAAATATACCTCATTATTTATGACAGTCTCTCTCCAAACCACTTAGCTTTCAATTGAATCAATTATCTGATATGTTTTTTTTACTGTTTCTTATTTCTATATTTAGGTGTTAATAGATTTTATGACAACATCCAAGAGATGGTGGGATACAGACCCTGCATCTGGTGGAAACTCTGCTGGTCGTTTTTCACTCCCATCATTGTGGCAGTAAGGAACAAACTTTTATTATATGATTCCAAGGATGTAATTGAGGTGGCCTATGTACTAAAGCATTGTCATTTCCATCCCCACAGGTTCACATTAACTCTGACCTCATTTCTTTTTTAAGGATCTGAGCAGTTCCATTGAAGACAATAAGCAAAACCCAGTGTCTTACAGGAAGCCTGTGCCCTCAGAAAAGCAGCCTTGTGTGCAATTTCAGGATTTGTATTAGTCCTCCGGAGATGGTAACTAGGCAAGAGTTTGACTGTCAGAGATAGAAAACTGTAAGAAACAATTTTTGACCATTTGTTGTGGTATTCTTGGATTAAATTTAGCAATCTCTCTAAATTCTGAATTTTCCATCCACACAAAAACGTCCAAACTTTGTAAACTGACGCTGTTCTGGTAACAGACGAGGACTATAAGCTAATGTTCATCTCTCATGGGATTCTGTGGCAGGTACTACCCAGTTTATACTATGCTGCTATCGTTTTTTTTCTGGCAAACCTTGAAAGGATTTTGCATACTGGAAACCACAGTACAGTCTTTTCCTGCTTCTAAACTTTATCGAGTTAAATCCATACAGTACCTTTTGAAATAATCAAAGAAAAGTAAATTTGCTGCATGCAACAGGGTCAACCCAGATTCAATATAAAAAAGTGTAGTCAAGTAGACATTATTACACATGGCCCAATGCTGCTCGCTCCCTGATATTTCTCTGATATTCCTATATAGGTAGCCATAGAAAACCAAGCAAAGAGCACTAAAGAGAGGCACAGAAATGTGTTTATATTGTGAGTTCCTTGATTCATCTCTGCCCAGATGAAGGCGGCTGTCATTTTTCTGAAAACAAGTCCTCAGGAAGGTGTAAAAAATGCATTTTGTTTATTTTAGTGGTATAGCAGGAAGATGACTGACATTGTACGTAAAACTTAATGGATTTCTCCTGTCTTGCGAAGTCTTCAATAGAATTTGTTGTCCAGTGCAAGGTCAGAGGTGGTGATGATGTGCTAATAAAATCTATATCTCTGCATACTCCTCTCTGGGAATACATTCTGCACAAGGCCCAAACCCAGGATCAGAATAAGCTTCCTTCTTTGCTGGTTCAGTTTAGTTGGTTTACCTGGTTTTAGAAATTTGAAATGGGCAGGGCCAAGAATCTTCCTTAGGAACTTAAAAAGTACCTTGTTTGCAAATCATCTGTTAGGAAAAAAAACAAACAAACAAACAAAAAAAACCCCCACAAAAGCAGCCCAGGGGTGCTGCTGATCAATGGTACAGTCTACATGTATGTGCAGGTATTCAACAGGACCCCATCCTTCCCAATAGCCCATTCCCTCTGATTTTGTGCAGATTATCTGAGGACTCTACTAGTATATGTGGATTCCCTGTACCAGCATACCTGGATAATCTGAGATGCAGGTTATGTATGTGAAAATATAGTGTTACCTTGAAACGTTAACATTAATTTTGGTAAGAAGCTTCTTGGGAAACTACCTCCTCATCACTGGTTATTAAAAAATTCAAAGTGGCTTTTGAATTCCATAAGCTAAGGTCAGTTACACAGACAAATCTGTAGCCACTTAGTGAACTGCAGGTTCCATTCTGACTGCCCTCCCTTTATGAGTTTATTCAGAGGATCTCAACAATATCAAAGCCTTTGGGCCAAGCACTCTTACGTGGTGATATTAGAGAGACCAGTGCAGAGCCAGCCTTTAAAGAGCTTCTCTTCTGACAGTAAGCCTGTACTGATACTGTTGTTCCAATAAGAACATTAGTAGAAACAAGCAAGCAACATCAACAGTTTCAGAATTACAGTATCATTATTGACAAGTCCCACTAGAGGCTAAGGCAGCAGGGCATTGGTCAGAGCAGTGTGTTGACATTTGCCTGTTTTCCGCAAGCTCCATCTGGAAGACTGACCTACAGGCCCTATCTACAAGCCAGTGCTTGGTGGCCATCACCAGGGACCAAAGGAATCCTTTTCTCCTTGCCTGGATGCAAAGGCAGGCTTGAGGTCCAAGTCAATCCAGAAAAATTCCTGAACACAGAACACTCTGGAAATCTCATCCAAATCTTTTCTACTGTATTTTGCAGGGAGTATTTATCT
The DNA here is from genome assembly GCA_033439905.1 of Ceryle rudis. NCBI lineage: Eukaryota > Metazoa > Chordata > Aves > Coraciiformes > Cerylidae > Ceryle > Ceryle rudis. The sequence continues at coordinate 2,994 of JAAGNO010020590.1, read as the reverse complement.
TCAGTGCTGTCCAAATGACTCCGCTCACAATGGGAAGTTACGTTTTCCCAAAATGGGGCCAAGGGGTTGGCTGGTTCATGGCTTTGTCTTCTATGGTGCTGATACCAGGCTATATGGCATATATGTTTCTAACCCTTAAAGGCTCCTTAAAACAGGTAGGTATCTCTTTCTCCTGATTTCATCCTGTGACAGTTGTGCACACTGATGAAAGATTGATGGGCAGTTATTTTCCTCTATATATTTCCTGTGGCATCACTTGCTTAGCCATTTATTTTGGATGGAGTTGAAAAACATAAAGCCAAGTACCAAACAGACAAGAGACGAGACAATGTCACTACCATCTGTTGTTAAACATAAACCACCACGTTAAATCTGATCCTTATCTCTGGGCTTTGACAGTTTCAGACACTTGGCATCCCAGCTCCTTACACCTAGAACACAAAGCAGCAGTTTACAAAATAGGTAAATTTGTCCTTATTAACACAAGACATATTGTCATGTGTCAGGGCATGTGATGCTCAAAGGAACTGAAATCAAACTCTTAGGACTAAACCCACATAACTCTTGGTTTCCATGAGTCGGCTCACAGTGACCCTATTGAGCATCTCCTTGCAAAAGCAATTTTTCAAAGGGGATCTGATTAATGCTTATCAATATCTAGAGGTGGGGTCAATAGGATGGGGCCAGACTCTTTCATTGGACCAAGTGACAGGACAAGAGGCAATGGGCACAAACCGGAACCCAGGAGGTTCCATGTGAACAGGAGGAAAAACTTCTTTGCTGTGAGGGTACCAGAGCCTGGCCCAGGCTGCCCAGAGAGGTTGTGGAGTCTCCTCCTCTGGAGAGATTCCAAAGCCACCTGGACAATGCGATCTTGGGCACCCTGCTCTGGGTGACCCTGCTGGAGCAGGGGGATTGGAGGAGGTATCTCCAGAGGTCCCTTCCAATCCCCACTGTTCTGTGATTCAGTGGTTTTAAGGCCTGTTCTGCAGTACCCCTGTTCTAAGTTACAACAACTGCCTTGTTCTGTTGCAACTGGGAGAAAGTGCTTGGGATCTTGGGGCCGTATTTTATAATTATGCTGCACTGCTCTTTAGTCTTTATTTAAGGGATTTCTATGAACAGTTACTTCATGAAGAACGTTGCAGGCCTTTCCTCACTGCACTGTGCTCTTAGCCTCTCCCTGATTCCTTATTCCATTTGTTCAAGGAGATGACTCTTCCCATGTAACATCTTGTTGATGGCTTAAATCCGTGTTAAGGTCCTTAGAGGAATGCCGCTAAAGGAGGGTGAAATGTTAATAAGGTTATTGACCAGTACGCTGTTTAGCAATCATGTACAATTGCAATAGTTTTTTGTTGGGTTTTTTTGTATGGTTGGTTGGTTTTGTGGTTTGTTTGAGGTTTTTTTTGTTGTTGTTGTTTTGTTGTTGTTGTTGTTGTTGTTCGTGGGATTTTTTTTAATCTGGGTGTATCCTCAGTTTAATCTTCTCCAGCCAATAATCTGATTGTATGCCTAACAGGCACTCCTTGAGGACAAGTATTGAAACACACATCCCTATCCTCTATGGTTGTGGGAACCAAAGATTGTCAAAATGAATTTGTCAGAATTTCTGGAATACTCTAAAATCAGCAGACAGAGACATCTTTGCAAAGGGGCAGACGATCTTGAGCAGAATTGACAAGTAATGCCTCATAAATTGCTCAGATCTTGAGCCAAATATTTGTCTTCAGCAAATTTGCAGACAATCAGTGATGCTTCAAAGAAGTCTGAAAAAAAAGTTCTTGGTTTTTTTGGTTTTGTTTTTGTTTTTTTTTCCCTACATGTTCTTAGCTCCTATGTTTTGAATATCTTTCCCGTGGTCTTTTGGAAACATTTTGCATGCAAATGGAGAATTGTTGATCTAAAATATTGCTGCTTCTTGGGCAGAGTTGTATAAAACCATAACAAAAGTTCCTCAACTCAATCTTGCTGTGGATTAAGGTCTCATTTTTGCAAGCATTGACAAATGATCGTTAGATAACAGGAGGAGCCTACACCACTCACAGGCTTTGATGATCAAAACTGGGCTCTCTTTCTTCATAGGAACTGGGCAGGTAAGTTTCATGAATGGAGGACAGAAGGACTAGGAAAGACAGAAATAAATCAATTCTACTTAATCCTTGGAGATAGTAACTCCCAGAAGGTGCAGCCAAATTCCACTTCCTGGAGATGTCACCATCATGTCTGAGATCCAGCTTTTGAGTCCCACTGCAAACTTGCAGCCTCTGTGCTGGCCTGTGGGCTCACAGCAGAGTCTCTCCTCGTTTCTTTTCCCCAGGCTTGCTCAGCTGTTAATGCCTTGTGGCATCTCCTGTGTTGCACGAGGTCTTTCAACTCCTATGGTCATGTTCAGAACACAGCTAAAACTGGTTTTAGTACACATGACTTACTGCATATTCGGTCCCTTGGGAGATAGACAGAATGATTCGTTTTAGTTCAAATGCCTAGACACAAATGTTTAGGATTGCCTTTAAACACACGAGTATTTTGACTGACTCACATTTATTGTTGTTCTTTAAATAGCGCATCCAAGTAATGATTCAGCCAAGTGAAGACATCACTCATCCTGAGAACGGGCCAGACCAAGCCCAACAGAGCAACTCTGCAAACAAAGAAGCCTACATCTAAACTTCTGTGTTGTAAAAGTACCAATACTGCTCCAGAAAACAAAAAATATGGTTGAATATGACCACAAATTTGTCTGAGAATATAATTACCTACCTCTAGTGGCAAAAAAAAAAAAAAAAAAAGAAAAAAAAAAAGAAAAAAAAAAAAAAAAAAAGAAAAAAAAAAAAAAAGAAAGAAAAAAAGAAAGAAAGAAAGGAAGAAAGGAAGAAAGGAAGAAGAAAGGAAGAAAGGAAGAAAGGAAGAAAGGAAGAAAGAAAGAAAGGAAGAAAGGAAGAAAGAAAGAAAGAAAGAAAGAAAGAAAGAAAGAAAGAAAGAAAGAAAGAA